>CM055106.1:7730715-7817759 GCA_029204225.1 Diphasiastrum complanatum | reverse complement strand
CTCTCTCTCTCTCTCTCTCTCTCCTCTTCTCTCTCTCTCTTCTCTCTCTCTCTCTCTCTCTCTCTCTCTCTCTCTCTCTCTCTCTCTCTCTCTCTCTCTCTCTCTCTCTCTCTCTCTCTCTCTCTCTCTCTCTCTCTCTCTCTCTCTCTCTCTCTCTCTCTCTCTCTCTCTCTCTCTCTCTCTCTCTCTCTCTCTCTCTCTCTCTCTCAGGGTCCATCGGGGACCAAGAGTGAGTTTTATCGTACACACTTTCTATCTCTTGATCCGGCTGGCTGCCCCATAGTATCTGGTTACTTGCTGAGGAGTATATCACATAGTCTGCGGATAGCGATGGGTCAGTTTCGGGTTTCTTCACATCAGCTGGCTATTGAGACTGGCAGATACAGTGGCACCCCACCAGAGGACAGGCTTTGTAGCATGTGTGTTATGCATGAGACTGAGCATGAGTCACATTTCCTCTTCAGATGTCCAGCCTACTATGAGATACGGGGGCGGTACTACTGCTTGTTCAGAGAGCACCCAGTTACACTTTCTACCTTGATATCTTATGAGGACCCTAGATGTGTCGCACTGATGATCCGAGAGATGTCAGACCTGAGGAGGAGGAGACTAGATGGTACACATTCCCTGACACACAGCTGAGCATTGATGAGTGCATATCCCGTCGGAGACAGAGATCCGAGGTACCCATAGGCAGCGACTCAGATGGAGAGGCCGAGATTCCCGACTCCTTCGTACACCAGCATCAGAGACCATGTCGACGGCAGACAGTCAGTTATTAGATCACAGCCCAGAGCGCCACGACAGCAAAGACGACACCGACGGCCAACCGGCGACAGAGGTCCAGGGCACATCTAATCACACCTTCACAGCATACCATCCACCATTTCTTTCATGCTGATGGGCATCGTGATATATGATTCCAGGCTATTGGATCCTGACTGGGCCAGCTGTCTTTATGCATTGTATTTGCAGTTATTTAGTTTTTATAGATGATTGAGCTTTAAGCTCCTATGTGCACACTTGACATGTAACTTTTCTTAGTCCTGTACCCTAGGGTATTCAAGGACATAAATAGAATCTTTCTTTCTTTCTTTCTTTCTTTCTCTCTCTCTCGCGATGGTTTCTCTCACGATGGTTTCTAAGCACGATGGCTGCTGATCTCTGCTCCTCCATCACTGTTGCCTTCTAGCCGCTTGCTGCCAGCGTGCTCCAGTTTTTATGGCTCCACGCAAGAGGGGGAGGTAATTCCCCCCACGCTCCATCGCGCCCTGCTGGCCTAGAAACCGCCATTGCATCTGATCCGCACCTTGCAACGCGTCCTTGTGGCCGGGAATCCATCTCCATCGCTGCTGTTGTACCTGCCCCTGTACCTGCTGGCCCGGAATCTATCTCCATCGATGTTGTAACTGCTCCTATTGTCAGGTGGAATCATCACATCTGCATCTGGAATCACATCTTCTATTCCGGTTGCAATCCCTATTCCTCCGTCAGATCCTCTTCTCACTAATAGTGAATCCATTCTAGCCGACCCTTTGACCCCGAATACCCTAGAAGAGGAATCACCTGTGTCTCCAGCCTTTATGATCTCCGTCATTCGTGCAGATCAGTTACGATCATATGAATATCTCAACAACCATCAAAAAACACTTCTTTCTCTTGAAGCTACGATCCAAGCTGTGCAATCTCACCTTCAGAAACTAGATTCGTCTATCGCAGATCTCAAGAAAGAAGTTACAGCCATCAAAATAGAAGCTTCCTCTCATTCGACTACGTCAACTAAGATCCAACAGCTTGAAAGTCAAATGGAACAGCATCATATTGTTGTCTGATCCTGGGAAGATGTGCTTAAAGGTCCTAATATTGTTGTTCTATCACCATCTTCTTTTATCTCGGCTACGTTCACGAGAGCCATTTGCGAGAGCAACAGGCTCTTAATATCCGAGTCATAGGTATTACGAACTCCCATGATGCTGTTGGTGAAGCTAAAAAGTTTCTTGAAGAGAGTCGTCAACACCACCACAAGGATATGGATACTGCATGGCGACCTAAGAAAGACCCAGACACTTTGTCATACGGTTTGCATCTGCAGCTGGCCGTCATGAAGTGCTTGGGAAGAGATCTACACTGCGGGGCACTACGATATACCTGGATGAAGACCTTACTTTCATTCATTTTCAAGAACAGAAAAAGGCAAAACAGGAGGCTATAACGAGTGGAAAGCGCTGAACTATAGGATGGTATCATTCGCTTTATAGATATTAAACCAGTTCTACTAATGAGATATCTGAGATTATTCAGAGTTCGTGTGAGAGTTTACAGCACTGAAGAGATGCCAGTCTTCCTACCATATAATCCTGGACACTATCCTCTTCTTAGTTTAGATTGTTTTTCAGTTTATGTTGGTTGACGACACTGCTCCGTCTTGAGTCCACTTTACCTGATGTACTTGCTCGTCTTATATGCCTTTTGGCATGGAAAAGACGTTAATAAAGCTTCTTCTTCTTCTTCTTCTTCTTCTTCTTCTTCTCTCTCTCTCTCTCTCTCCTCTCTCTCTCGTCTCTTCTCTCTCTCTCTCTCTCTCTCTCTCTCTCTCTCCATCCACACCATCTTCGGATTGGAGTGTGGAATTTTGCTGGTATACACTCATTTTTCTACGGCAAGGTGACCTTGTTGATTTCATTACAGGTAGAGATATATTATTCTTCATGGAGACACACGAGAGCCCGGAGCAAGGACTTCATTTCCTGGATATAGATGGCAGCTCAATATTTCCGACAAGAGACTAGATCTGCCAGCGGCCGAGGTTCAGGTGAAGGTCCGCCTGCATGTATAGAGAGACTCTCCATCCCAATATTGACTTCATCCGCATGATGAACAGGCCCCGCTACATATGGACTCGCATCGTGGGCCAAGATATTGGTCTGGATAGAGATCTGTTTATTGCAGCATGTTACTTTCCGCCAGAGTCCTCGTCTTTTGCTGAGGGTATTGGATCTCCATATCAGGACCTCTCCCAGATATTATCATATTCTCAGAGCGGGGGCATATTCTCCTCACAGGGGATTTTAAGGCCCAAACATCCTTGAGGCAGACAGAGTTCTTTGACACCACTGATCAGCTACATGTTTGTGCCCTTGACAATGATATGCTTGGGACCTCCGCGGACAGTTTGGGACCTACTACTTCATATGGTAAGCACTTACTGCAGTTTGGAGAGGCACATGAGCTAGCCATTTATAATGGCTTACCCTGCTGGCCACACTCAGACAGTTATACATGCCACTGTCACAGTGGAGGACATAGTGTCGTTGACTATCTCATGGGGTCACCATCCTTTGTACCCGTAGTCTCTGACTTCCACGTTTCCCCTACCACCCTTTTTGATCACTCATTTCTCTCCTTCGATATTGGCCACCTTCCACCCACTCATTCATCTACACTGCCCATGCTTACTCGAGCACCCACGTACACATTTGATCCATTTACATGCCATTGTACCGGCAGTCCCTGGCTTCACTTTTACACTCCTTTCCTCGTGACAGTCCAGTCGACACCCAGGCTGCATTTCTCACTACCTCTCTCCACACAGTTGCATCACTAACCCTCCCCACAAAACCCCCATCCCAAAAAGACTCGACGAACACCTCGACCGTTGCAACCCCCATGGTACGATACCGAGTGCCGCTCTCTTCATCAATCAGTAACCGTTTGGACTAATTATGCTGCTAGCCTGTATACCGTCCCTACCGACTCACCTATCTCCATATCTCCACGACCATCTGAGTTCTCCTTTTTCACATCTGACA
This sequence comes from Diphasiastrum complanatum, assembly GCA_029204225.1. Classification (NCBI taxonomy): domain Eukaryota; kingdom Viridiplantae; phylum Streptophyta; class Lycopodiopsida; order Lycopodiales; family Lycopodiaceae; genus Diphasiastrum; species Diphasiastrum complanatum. The sequence continues at coordinate 7,813,950 of CM055106.1, read as the reverse complement.
TGGTACTTGTAGACATTAAGAAGATGAAGTCTCACAAGGCCAGAGATATTGAAGACCTTGAGTCTGAACTCCTTTCCCATGCCTCTGACGTACTCGCTCCCACCATAGCCACTCTTCATAATTCCGCAGTTGTTTCTGGTTTCCCATCATCCTGGTGCACTAACATCATCCACCCCATCCATAAGAATGGTGACCCCATGATTCCGAGTAACTACCGCACCATCATGATTGGGCATGTCCTAGCGAAGCTATGGTACTATACTTCAGTCTGTTGTGAGCTCAGAGGCAGAGACTAGGAGACTACATAAATGGGTCAGGCAGGTTTTCGGGCCCATTACTCTACTGCAGACCACATCTTCACATTGCGGGCCATGATTGAGGAGGCTAAGCACAGGAGAGAGAGGGTTTACTGTTGTTTTGTGGACTTTAGGAAAGCCTTTGATTCTGTCCCTCGCTCATTGCTCATCCAGAGACTCCGAGACCTAGGCTTCTCCACTGACATCGTTCTTGCTGTGATGGCACTTTATGAGCATGTCCTGGGATGTTTCCGGCATAGCAATGGCATATCCGACTTTGGCTTATATATTGATGAGTTGGAGAGAGTCATTACACAGTGTGGTGGTGCTGGTTGCAGGCTTAAGGACATCTTGATTGCTATCCTCCTTTATGCCGATGATGTGGTATTGGTCTCACCGACTAGAGAGGGTCTACAGCGACAGTTGGATTGCTTACATGAGTTTTGGACCAGATGGAAGACTCGAAATTTTCCAAAGACTCGAATTTTTCCAATGACTCGAATTCTTTGAACGACTCGATTTTTTGGAAAGCTCGAATTTTTCAATGACTCGAATTATTTCGAAAACTCGAATTTTTAAGAAGACTCAAATTTTTAGAACAACTAAAATTTCTAGAATGACTCGAATTTTTGTAAGGACACGAATTATTTGATGACTCAAATTTTTTTCAAGACTCGAAATTTTTCGAAAGACTTGATTTTATTCCAAGACTCGAATTTTCCCCAAGACTCAATTTTTCTCAAGACTCGAAATTCTCGATGCCTAGGGGAGAACATTGGGAAGACCAAGGTTATGGTCTTCAACACTTCTCGAGCATTCATGCTGCGACAGGAGCTTACTTTGGAAGGACAAGTCCTAGAGGTGGTCCCTTCCTACACATGCCTGGGGATCCTTTTCTCAGGTCCTACTTTTAGCATGAGACAGGCTACTGCCACTTGACTGGGGAAGGGACATGCCTCCCTTGTTCAGCTAGAGCGATTCTGTTTCCGGAAGTCCATCCAGGATGCTCGTAGTAAGTGTCACCTTTTTTAAACCATTGTCACCCCCACGGCTCTATATGCGGCAGAGGCATGGTGTACAGGTCTCCCCTCTTCACACTGGGCCAGTCTTTCACAACTACAGACCACCATGCTAGCCCGGTTGATTTGAGCGAAGCCTTTTGTTCCACATGAGATTCTCCTGGCCGAGTTTGCAGTTCCACCTATACAGATCGAGGCAGCTTTCCAACTCATTACCTATATACAGAGGATACAGGCGTTACCAGAGATAGACAGACGACACATACAGATTGCACTATCCTCCTCACAGCGCCTTCATGATCAAGGCTAAAGATTATCATGGTTCTCTCAGGCATCTCACCTCCTACTTGACTCATTTGGTATCTCCATCATAGAGCTTCCCTTAGGCACCCATCAGTATATCAGACGATTCCTCTATCGCGCATATCTAGAGCGGACTTGGTACCACCAGTTAGGGGTTAAGCCAGCTTTCTACCAGACCCATTTCTTGGAGCTGGATGCATCAGGGACACCAGTCATTCCACACTATTTAGATTCAGGACTATCACATTGTCTCAGATTCACACTGCGACAACTCAGGGTATCCTCTCATCAGCTAGCTATTGAGACTGGGAGGTTCCATGGTATTCCTAGAGAGGAGCGTATTTGCCAGTTATGCTCTCTAGGTGAGGTGGAGTCCGAGGAGCACTTTATCTTCAGATGCCCTGTATACTATGAGATCAGAGGACGATATCATTGCCTGTTTCGAGACATGCCTACCACTCTACGCTCTCTCATTGCCTATGAGCACCCACGATGTGTCGCTCTGATGGTACGTGAGATGTTCATCCTACGGAGAGATTTATGGACACCCCAGCATTCTACCTCACAGCCATTGATCACTTCATTCTTTACTAGGCGGAGATCGTGTGACTTAGCACATGAGGACGAGGATTATGACGATGATGCTGATGATAGCCGCTCACATTCTCATAGAGATCAGAGACAGTGTACTTCTCACCATCATGTTACTACCAGGATCACCAGACATCCTATGCAGAGACGTACTACTACACATGCTCATGCTCATAGACAACGTCGGCAGGCTCCAGTGCCTTCTCATGTTGTGGCTCACATTACATCATTTTACAGCAGCAGCAACACAGCACAGTCTTGGCATTTGGACATCGATACATATGATTATTATGCACAGACACACTCACATACGTGTCTACTTTAGTTTGTACTAGATGTTTTCTTTATTACAGTTTTGGAGACGTTTTATACGCTCCCATGGTTACCACACACTTGACATGTACTTCATTAGTCTTATATGCCTTTTGTCATGGAAAAGACATTAATAAAGCTTTTTTTCTTTCTTTCTTTCTTTCTCTCTCTCTCTCATTCATGCTTATACATGAGTTCTATTTGGGTTCATATATCCATTTTTGCATTATAGTGTTGATATTTTGCAATCTTGTGTGTAGAATGCCATTGTAAGTTGAGTAATGGATCCCCACGTGTGAAATACAATACTTTACTGTTATTGTACGGACAGCAACTTCATTTTATCATATATTCGATGTTTGATCAAGATCGTATTGAGTTTGCATCACTTATGTGTAGTTGATGTTAGATTTCTACATTGTCAATGGTGCTAGGTGTGTCGTCATTCATAACCAAAGATCAAAGGGACATATTGGATCTTAGTGACCTGATTTTTCTTCACATAGTTCCCAGGAACGGTACATAAATGTTTTAGGAATGCGTTCCTAAGAACAATTTCATACTATTCCTAAGGTACCTTAGAAACCATATTTGGAAAAAAAAAAAAAAAAAGACCTTAATATTTGAAACATAACTCGTGTGGGTAAATCTGTTTAGAAAATTGATTAGATCATTGTATGTGTGTGTGTGTGTGTGTCTCCGAGAGAGGGGGAGGGGGCTTCCCCTCCTCCCTCTTCCTCTTCTTCTCATATTTAGATTTGTATTATCCCAACATATCACCAACAAACAATTGAACCCAACCATTTGTTCTCTCAAGTGATTTTGCATAAGCTACTTAGTACATCACTATATAAGTACATTGTGAAACGCTAATTGAAACATATCACAAAATAAAAATGTGAAAAAGTGAAACGTACGTTAACCAGGCTAGTTCGGAAGCTGCTTCCAAAAGTGGAGCTCGCTCTGATGAGAGAAAGTTATTGTCATCACCGTCAACAGTTATTGCTTGGTGGAGCATTGGATATCCAGCGTATTTGAATGGTTCCAAAATATCACCGTATCTGTTGAATAGAATACATTGGCCTCTTAATAAAAGCTTCAACCGCCATGGCTGAGGTCCTTGTAACCCTTGTAAGCTCGCCTGCAGTATATTTTATATAATTAGGCAGTTTACAGGTGACACTTTTCTCCAGACTAAATCACCAATTGGAAGCCATTACAAGTCAGGAAGATGATCAACAAGATTAGAACATATGTATTTGTGAGATTGCATGTATTTAGAATGTATCCAATTTCACAAATTTGACAAGTCAGTAATGTCATGAGGTAAAGATTGGAAAAAAATTGCCCATGCAACAAAAAAAGTCAAAGAGTACTTGCCTGCAACCGTTCATATGCCTTCTGAACAGCAACAAACTTCTCTCTTCCTTCTGGGTTTTTATCAGGGTGATACTTCATAGCCATTTTCCTATATTGCCTCTTCAAGATCTCTTCATCAACTCGGCCCACAATCTTACTCATGATTTTGCCTTCCTCTACACAGTCGCTTGGAACTTTCCCATTGCCAATCAAGCCTGCCGGAACATCCTCCTCATCAAAGGATATCCCCAAGATTGAGCAAGCCTCCTCCTCGGAGAGGTCCATGGGGCGTCGTGTTACCTCTTCCCGCCACATAGCAAGCAGAGATTGAAGGAACTCAACATGCTCAACAATTGGCCAATCGGGAAAATGTATTTCATCACAAAGATTACGAAGATAGTACCGGTGACACCACATCTCATCCTGAAGCTCAGGATATGTAACTGGTGGCATTGGTGCATACTCATAGAGGGCATGACAGTGCTGTGATAAGTTCTGTGGGAAATCACCGAGATGTTTCATTACCTGATCAATAAGACGTTCGCCGCGCATTTTATGGGTCCAGATGATCTCGGGAGTGTCAGAATCAGCAACCATCGCAGCAGCAAACGCAGATGGCCCACTTCTTTCCAGAACATACAAAAGCGATTCAGGTAAAAGGCCTCCAAGAACACTAAGTTTTGCCAAAGGAAGGGAAGCAGATAAAGCAGCCTCTGCACCACCATGGAAAGCTTGGTGTGTGTGTGTTGCACCAAAAAGATTGGAGATCGAGCTAAGATTGGAACCTGCATATGCCAAAGCAAAGTAAAATGCGCCTGTATTGTATAGACGCACCATGGCTTGGGGATTTCTTGTTACGATTGCCCTTAGCAATGAAGCAGATCCTTCTACTATAGCCGGCTCTCCAGTTAATAGTGCCTGCAATGGAAGGACATTCAACTTTAACTCTTGAGAATAAATTTCTCAATTACTCTAGTTGCATCCAAGCAAAGTTCATTACCAGCGGTAAAGACAGGACAGCTTTTGGATATTAACTCACGTATGCAAAACAAAAAAACAAAAAGAAGCCCACCTGTGCTATGTGAGGAAGGCATCGGGGACTAGATAAAATGCGCTTGACCTTTGAAATTGGAACCACGAGCTCCCCTGCATCATCTAAATCAGAATGTACAGCCACCATACTTTGCAATATTGATAGAGCAACTTCACCGACCTGAAATTGAAACACCACGACATGAAATTGCAGTAAGGCCTGATATACAAAAAGGAGAAGTCACTAGATTGCAACAGCACCTGAATTTATTGACAAGGCACAATAACTCACTTCCATTGGAGTCAGGACTGGAACTCGTGTTGCCATTGCCCAGCGAAGTTCACGAATATCTCTAAGTCGTTTCCATTCTGTCATGCCAGGCGCCCAACATTTAGTATTCCAGTCAATATCTTGCTTGGACCACGCTCGTCGTACAGCATCTTTTTCAAGTGGTCCCACCTGGGCACCATCTCCATTAATATAGTGCCACACCTTTGGAGGCTCAACAAAAGCAGTAGCTGCAATCAGATTTGACTGTAAGGGTATTGCAGTTCTCTCTGAAGCTTCATGTGCAGTTGTTAAGAGATCTACAGCTAACGTGCAACCTCCAACAGCAACACAAGCCATTGCATTTGGCGATACCTTCACAAGAACCTTTTGTACACACAATTAATCTGTCAGAGAGAGTTACAGGCTAGCCTTCATTCTGCAGCCAAAGTATACATGCATAAAAAGCAAAACATTTTCGTTTGATTGCCTCAAAAAATTTTAGTTATCTCACTATATCAGCTTGCATGTGCTCAAAGATAAGCAATTCACAGCAACAAAGCCCAAATCCTAGATCTTGCAACGTATAGCAATAAAAACAAAATCCAACACTACAGTTTGTCCCTAGATACAACTATATCCAGAATGTTTTGCAACAGAGCTGATCAATTTTCCTGCTTAGTTCGATAGAACTAAAAATTCCTGCTACAGCATCGATTCTGATTATTTTGGTGTTGTCACAAATGCAACTATCTCATAAAGAGCTCTTCACCCTCATAAATGTTGTGTGGCACGTGAACACACACTGGGCATACACAGTACTTAGATTGAAATTATCTTTTATGGAGAGAGTCATTTATTTTGAATCAGCCCGCCTGTAGAAATAGTTTCCTCTTGCACCAATCTAGGCGTACTTTTTTCTGCTCCTACCCTGGGTATGAGGCAGGCTGCCAGGAGCAGACTGAGCAAAGGGAAAGCTTCACTTGTTTGTATGGAAAGACTTTGTTTCAGACATTATATTAGACATCACGTTGATAGTAAAGTATCATCTTTTTCATTCACTGGTTCAGGAGTCGGAAAACTTGCGATTCCAAGATTTTGAGATAGCAACAAGTTTACAATGCAGAATAGAGACAAGAAAGCAATAAGCAAGGAGCATTCAAGACAGCAGAGATGCACAGAGAGAGGAAACCGCAAGCGTGAATATTTGATACTGTTATGCTCTTAAATATATGTTCTGTCCCAGCAGAGAACAAGACAACAAGAAGAGAGTAAATGGATAGGTTTGAACAAAATTTGAAGGTAGCAGCTATTGAAAAGGACCATATGAAGGTGCCCCTTACAAAGCCTTAAGTTACAAATAGTCCTTAAAGGAAGAATGGTAAATGTTACAAGAAGACCACTGTCAACTATAAGAACAGTTGGACAAAATTGAGGAGTAAACCAATTCTAGAGATAGGGTAAGAGTTCCAATCTCAACGCAACCTTTTGTAAAAGAAAGTTAATAACTACAAGAAGGAAACAATGGCATGGACTGATCGGATGGATCAGGTTAAAAATGCAACAAGTCTCCAAAGGAAGTCCCAGCCTTATTCAAGACAGAGAAGAGACCGTATGAAACAGGACATCGAATTTAATCATTAGAGGGGTTTCTGAAGCGGAGAGCTCAATTGCAGATTTGACTCAAGGACAAGATCAAGAAATCACATAGGTTGGGAAAGCAAATAGGGGTAAAACCCGTCTATACTTTTGTCAAGTCTAGTGATATCAAAACCAGAAGGTTCAGTCTCCAGAACCGCAAAAGATTTCATGAAACCAAATTTTTCATTAAAAAGGATTTAATACCCCTTCAACAAATCGAACTTGGGAAAGAATGGGAAAAGGTTAGACAATGGAGGGAAAAGGGCAACTGAGCAGCACTAGCAGGAGGTAAAGCCTTATGGAGAGGGATGGGAGACACAAAATAGGGACAAGCAGTCTATGGGGTCGGGACAATTATTCTTTTGGGATTAAATAAGAAAGCTGGTGGCAAAACGCAACACCCAAGAAAGAACAAACTAGCAAAATTAGTCAGCCACAACTAGACAAAGATCTCAAACAAACATTGCACATCTGCTAGTATAGCAGAAAAGTATATCTATGTTAAATCTTGGATAGAACAAGAACAAAACAAAAAAAATACGAGTGTGGAGACGTGCATGCACACACACACACCCCTTGTGCTATACAGACAAGACATTATACATATATATCTGGACAAAGACGCATGTGTAGATGTACATGAAAATGTTGATTATTGTCTCCATCTTTCTCAAGCCCCAACAGCAGTCGATATTGAGAACATGGTGCATGTCATCGATTTGCGTCAACGACAATTTGTGAATATACAATCGAAACATGAATGCACAAATGGCAATGGACCCAAGGGCTATGAGCCAGTCGTGGCAAGCTATCCTCAACCCAATGTTTAGTCACAAAGTTTTTTTGAGAGGAAAAAAATGGCTAGATTGATGGACTTCACATTTTTCCATGCACACGCTTTAGGGCTTTCTATACCTAACAATTTTAAACTGAAGGTAAATGAAACATTCTACCTATGTAAACCCTATAAGTGTTCTAAAGTACTTCAAGCATTTACGTGTTTCACAAGCAAATTCAATTTTGTCAAAATTGAGAGTGCTACTGTGATTTTCAGAAACTTGAAACCACACCAATGCATGTAATTTATATGACCCTTTTATCAGGGATACTGATAATCCATCTATAAGAGTAAAAGAAGCCATTCACATACTTTTCCAGGTCAAAGAACCACTGAAAGAAATAAGTTAATCCTTAGTTGAGTAAACATTGCCAGACGTGCAAAAAGAAACTGAGATGTGCACCTTCAAAAGTAACAGCAACCGGTGTCGAAGTGCTTTATCATTTGTACGATCAAGTAGCACTGTTATGTGTGCAGTCCCATCGAATGGCCCAATCACATTATAATGTTGCTCATAAACAATTGTCATGGCCCGTGCACACAGCTCTCGCACAGATGACCCGCCACACCCACCAAAACCCTCAAGCCCACCCATATCACACCAATCCCCTGATCCTCCCAATTCATCTCGATCAGCTCCCTCAACTGTCAAGCCTACATCAGCATCGCACAAGAACCGGTGATAGAGAGCCCGAAAAAACGCAACTGGATCCCGTAATGGAAAATCTTGAGCTCGACTGCTCACACCTCCACCTTCAAGAAGCAACCTAAGATAGTACTGGCCTACACAGACCTCTTTGGAAAGGCTTGGATATCTAACTGCAAATTCAGCATAGTTCCAGGACAACTGATTTGATCTCTCTTCCTCTAGTTCTGAATCTACTCCGCTTATGTCAAGAATACTTCCATCAGCAGTACGTTCTTTCTCCACATCTAAGACATGAACCTCTGCCTTGAGGGCCTCCCTCAGTTCTTGTCGTGTGCGGTCATTCCAAATAAGATCTGCACGATTATGATCCAAACTGAATTCTCTCCAAAATTCTGGCCAGTTGCAAACTAATCTACCAGAACCCACTTGCACATTCTCAAAAACTACTTGAGCAGGTGCAGGGGCTGTTGGATGGCCAGCAGCATTGGACTGCCCATCTGCCTCACCACCTATGGTACCAAATTTGAAGGCACTTCCTGATTCTGCAAGCAACTGTGAACGCTCGGAGGACCAATCAGGAGATAATACTCCAGCACGCTTTGCGAAAAACGTTTCCTCGGATGTTGCAATGGTACCAGTCTGAGAGACCCCAGACACAGCTGACCCTGGGCCCCCAATCAAAGCTCCATTTAATGGCAAACCAGAAGCTACAAACGACTGATGGGCTGCCTGCATCGTCCCAGCTGTATCAACATGAGTAGCACCTGCTATGTTAGAATTGTGACTATAAGGTGTTGATAACTTTGACCTGGGCATGCGACCTCGGCGGCGCATTAATAACCTCCTTTGTTTATGCTTTGCCGACAGGCTCACCACTGATGCAGCCTGGCCAGATTGCAAATGAGCATCTTCATCTTCCTCAGAAGGTCGGGTGTGCAAATAGGCAACAAGACCTGGGGGAAGGACTCGAGACAAAAGGTCTAAAGCAGGCATGTAAGCATCTGCCCACAATGCTACAAGCTGCCTGCTCACCTCACGACGTTCTCCAGGTACCAAAAAAAAGGCATGTAGAAGATGCCGCAGGAGAGCACCGTCCCGTAAAGCTGATTCTCGCATTGACTCAGCTGCAATAGCATCTTCCTCAGCAATTGTCCTCATTATAACAGCCACAGTTTCTCGCACACTCTCTCCCGGGTGTCCAAACAAAGCAAACAATCGCCTTCGTAGCCCAGCAACTTGTCGCAAGAGCTCAACAAACATTGAAGAATCTGTGGTCTCACTTTGTGGTTCACAGAGCATGGCTTCCAAAACCTCAACAACAGCCATGGAAAGAAGAGGTGACACTGACATTGGCCTAAGCCTGTTCACAAGAACTGTAATCTGTAATTGATGTCCTAATAATGCTGATTTTGCATGCATCAAGGTAGCATGCCTTTCCCCTCTCGAATTCGAGCTTGAGTAGCTGTCACCCACCCCACCTCCAATCAGCATAGCAACAAGACTGGCTGCTTCCATTGACACACCTTCAGAACCGCTCCGGAGTAACCCTGTTATCCTTCCCACAGCTACAGGCATGGAAACCACCACTGAAGCTGCACTTAAAGAAGAAAGCAGTCGCCTGAGACATGCAACCAAACCCATCAGTGTGGCAGCAGCCTTGGGGGAGGGCGCTGGAGGAGGTGGAGCTTCTGCTGGTAGATTTGGTGGCGCTGGGAGCATTGAGAGCAGAGCCATCAATGCCACATCTGGTACTTCCGCACTTGGCTGAAGACCACTATATGGGATACAGGCATTGAACTCACGGACACGTCTCCACAGTTTTGCTTTTGAACCAGGGATAGACCCGCCTTCAGCAACGGCATCTTTAGCAGCAGCGGCAAGATGCTTTAGGTGTAATGACTCACCGTCGACATCAGCAAACAGCCGATTTGCACCTGTTGGTGTGGGTGAGGATATTACATAAACTCTTCCACATGGCGGATCAAGCCGATGACCAGGCATTGTCAATCTAGGTAGCACAGGTATTGGACGTTGACCCTGCGTATCCCAAATATATTTCGAGTCAGCTCAATTTTCATGAAGACCAACCAAAACAATGAAAATACACTTCACTATGAGAATAAAGAGCTTAATAGAAATTTCTTCACCTAGATAGTTTTGCTAAGTTCCGCTCACCTCTGCTTGAATAACATCTCGAACAGCTACCAATAAGCTGTCACGTGATGTGCTTGTATATACCTGAATGCAACATATCGATGCACTTTGTCATGCAACATGAGATTCCACCTGTACATTGCTCGCTTAAACCAAATGAGTAGCACAAAGAAATTATTCAATATTCACCAACCAATGTCAAAAAATGATGAGGATGCACATGCAAGGGATGAATATTACCATAACTGTTAGCAAACAAGCTGGCTTAACCTGGAACTGTTTCCTATATGATAACTAAAACTTGAATTGTTGATGTCAGTTCGCATGCATTTTTTTGGTCTTATTTTCATCAAAAGATCATGTACAAATGAGATCACATACAACATAATCTTACATGTGTAGGACACCCATCAGAAAACTCAATTGCAAACATTTGAGGCTCCTCTGGGAAGCGGACAAGCGCAGCCACCGTTGATAAAGGTCGAACAAGTACCGCCTGCAGTTGCACCAATCAAAAGATCCCTGTTAACAAGACATCCATGCACAAAATTACTAGATGATCCTCATATGTGTAACGACTATCATACATGTTCACAGTGACTACATTTTCAGGTTCAAGCTAGGAAAACCTTCAAAGATAAAGAAAAACCAAAAATATTTCTAGGTGTATCTTAATCTAACCGTGTTATTTTAAGGTAAGGATAAATATATGAATGTATGGGTCTTATGGAAAGAAGTTGTGTATGGACAAAAGCCATAGTTAGCAAGCCATTCCATTAATCGAGCATTTGGGAATGTTTAATATTTGTTAAAGTCATATGAACTTTTGATACGTTGGGTATTGTTGCAAGAGGTGGTTGTTAGCCACACAAAGAAGCACAAAAATTGTCAACTATACAAGTTTTATATCTATTTGTAAAAGTAGAATATATCCAATTTCACAAATGTAAATTAAGAAGTCAGTGATGTTGTAAGGTAAAGCTTAGAAACAATATACATGCAATGAAATAAGTCAAAGGAACTATTTCAAAACAATAATATAGAATTCAATAAACCAAAAATCTTAGCGAAACAGCATTAATTATGTCTCATCAATACGCAAGCGTAAGTTGACAACTGGGTTTCGAAAGAATCCGGATTCTAGACCTAGTGTTGACTAAGAAGAAAGAAAAATAATAATAATAATAACAACAATAATAACTCAAATGAAATATAATTAAAAACAAGGACCATAATAATGTAGACCAGAGTTACCAAGACAAAGATAAAAACAAAATACTGGAAACAAAGCAGGTCCCTTAGCTCCCCATTTTTTCGAATTCTATAATTAATCATTTAAACATACCAAAACATGAAATACCAAAGATAAAACCAAAAGAGTCTAAAAAAGTTCGAACTTTTCTCATGATCTTCTTAAATTGCTTGATTGGACTACAAAAGCATCTCTATTTGCAGCTATCATCACTAATTGTACAATTAAGTTCACATGAATCTTTAGGATAGATTCCTCCACCAAAACTGTTAGCATCTTTTAGTGCTGCACTGGCACGTGTTCCAAGATGGGGCACGTTCCAGAACTATATATATATATATATATATATATATATATATATATATATAGAGAGAGAGAGAGAGAGAGAGAGAAGCAACCGGAACATGTTCCAGGGGGTGCGCGTTCCGGAATGCAAAAAGAATTTTACATAAAATTTGCAAATTCTTTTGGCAGTAGGTGATGACTATTGGAGGAGAAAAGAAGTGGCAAATTTTTTTATACACATCCAATTGCGGCAATCCAACATGCTACGAGTATCTATTCAACGAGGGGGATGCAGTGGGCACGGCGCCGGGCATGGGAAATGAGTGTGGAGCAAGAAATCTACAATTCTAGGTTTTTCTCGCCTACACATGTTAATTTGAAAAATTGTATAGAACTAGCTGTAAGTGTCAGATTGAAGCGAAGTAAAGTGCTACATTGTGTTTCCTCATGCCTACAGGAATGCCTAGAATGTCGGTTTAGGCCATTACAGCACGTACATGAAGTTATGAGAGTGGTGCCCTCTTTTGGTGTTTTAATGGGCCCTCCTTGTGAAATAGGCTATAGGTGTCAGATTGAGGTGCCATTAGATGCTACACTGTATTTCTAAATGCCTACAAGAATGCTAGGAATGTCAATTTTCGTCTTTATGGCACGTACGTCAATTCATGAATCTCATGCTCACTTTTTGGTGTCAATTTTAGCCCTAATCTGTGAAAGGAGCTATATTTATCTAATTGATGTGTTGTAAGATGCTAGACTATGTTTTTCAATGTTTACAATTGGAACTCTCTGTTGGCCCATACGGCACGGTTTAGCATGTCTTATGTGTCATGCTCGCTTTTCGCATCAGTTAAGCCCTAATTTGTAAAATGAGCAGTATTCATTGTGCAACGTACTGAATCTTTGTATGGTTTGTGTATATTTTCCAAAGCTTTGAGCGATTGCAGACACCGTAGCTGATAGGTCACATCGACACCATGATGGTTGTTGGCAAGGGCATGTGGGCAGTGTGTCTACATCCCATGGTTCAAGTGCCCGCAAATAGAGATGCTTTCATTGCAATTTTGAGTTCATTGGGTCACTCACCAAGGTCAGGGCCCATTTGTTATGATTGACCAGGCCAGATGGGCGGGCCATGGGTATATCAGTGTGCAGCGCCATTACAGATGCTGAGGTAGAGAGGCTTCGAGAGACATACGGCCATGATGGGTTAGCTAGCTAGCCACTGAGACAATCACAAAGGTTTTTCCAACAGCAAGGACAGAGCTCACAGGTCCAGGGTGCAGGGCCTAGCCATGCAAGCGATACATGCGCGGGGCCTAGCCATAGAGGGGATACAGGTGCAGGGCCTAGCCACAGAGGGGCAAGTACCCATGACAGTCAGTTAGTTCCTGCCGCACGTGCAGCGGCACCTAGGTCTTCTACCACTTCATCAGAGCCCTCAAGACCATCAACATCATCAGTTGTTGGTGTCACACCCCCAGATGCAGGTCCTAGCATGACTGGGGAGAGAGACACATCACCTGCCATGTCATCATCAGATGCACCCCCCGATGCCCCATCTCATACCACCATAGGGCATGTTAGACCCGGCCGGTAGCACACTCACAGCAGAGACACGTTAGGCCAAGAGCACAACTATCACAAAGCTATTAGAATTCAACCCAAAGCACACTAAAGTAGGCACCAAATATCCACTTTATTGATTTTTCCTAAAAGTACATATCAAGTTACAAGCATAAACACATAAGAGGACTGCTACTAAGTCTTTTCCCAGCCACCTGCTGCATAGACTATGATGAGCAACGCCTCTCTCTAGGCTCACTTACACATAATTCTTAAGCACCCACTTAACCCTAACCATAGTTGCACCACGATTCTAAATCGCGATTCGGAAAAAAACCAAAATCGTGCAGAATCGTTTTTTTTTTTGAAATTATTTTAGGCAATATGGGTATCAGATGAAAGCTCTGATTAAGAGCATTATTACTGTGTAGTTTGCCGACTATTTCGGGTGCAGGATGGTCCAATTTAGGTGCATTGATCCTATTATAATTGACAACGGAATTTAGTGTAGACAAGAAACAATGAACATGAATCTGAAATTCTGATTATAATAAAGCAAGTACATATGATGGTGCTATCCAACCATGCACCCTGGAGAAGGGCTTCAATGGCGATTTAGAATAGACTCTGGATGACTAATCTACACAATAACATAATGCTCCAACTACTAATGAATGCCTCACAATGTGGTAGTTATATAGTCACGACCACCATCTGAGAGAGCCAAAGGACCAAGGGGATGCGAACCACCAAAAAGTGTGTTTTCGCTCAGAGAGTTGGAAGGCCAAATCATGAAGAGGCCTTACCGTCGGGGCCGGGGTCTTTTTTTTCTTTTTCCTTTTTTACGATTATGGGTTCAAAACTGCGATTCGCAGAATCGCGGACCCAGCGAATCGCGATTCGCTGCAACTATGACCCTAACCCTTTCCTCACGTCAACACATGGCAAGCCCCATGCACAATCAACACTTGTCACTTGGCAGTACCCTGACACATTGGCAAGTAGGAGGACCGTCCGACCCGTGCAACTCATGCACTGGACCAAGTGTCCCAATGAGTATATGGCACGTCCAATCAACTCCTACTTTAGGAGATCAGTACAGCAGCCTCTAAATTAAGACCTAGTACCCTATATCAAATATAAGCAGGTCAACAAGTTGCCAAAAACCTACTATTTACATTTTCTTACAAAACACCACAGGCCTGTGTGAGCCATTTTAATATTTACAATTTACAATTTACAGGTCAGATTTCGTTGTGTCGAGGTGAGCTTCTTGCACTCGAAGGCTACAGGCCTTCCCTCCTACATCAACACTGCCCCCACAACAATGTCACTCAGATCCGTATCAAGAATATAGGGTTTTAGAGGGTCAACAATTTTTAGAGTGACGCACTCAGTGATAGCTTGCTTAATTGATCAAAGCTTGCTTGCTGCAATTCAGTCCACTCACCGAACTTGTTCTTTTGAGTTAAATCTGTCAAAGGTGCAGCAATACGGGAGAAATCTTTAACATATTTTCTATAAAAGAAAAGACTTCAATGCTATCAAATTAGCTGGCACAGGCTACGCAACGATCACAACAACTTTCTTAGGATCCGGTCTTACTCCATCAACAGTCACAATATGACCTAGATACTCAATTTCCTTTTTAAAAAAGTTCACTCTTTTCTTGCATTAGCAAACAATTTGCTTTCCCCCATAGTAGACAACACAGTTCTAAGGTGGGTCACATGCTTGGCCTCACCTGCACTGTAAGTCAAAATATCATCAATGAAGTTTATAACAAACTTACCCATATACGGTCTGAGTACATCATTCACCCACATCATGAATGTAGTTGTAACCAAACCAAGTTCGGAAGGCAGTTTTACGAACATCCTCTTCACGAACTCTAACCTACTGATACCCACTCTTCAAGTCTATCTTACTAAACACAATAGCACCATGACCGGCATCAAGCAAATCAAAGTTCAAAAAATTAAAAGAACACGACACGATAAAAAGCTTGTTGATCACTAAACTCATGCAAATTCTTTTTGGATGCTAAGTCAACGAATAAAAGGAAACGACACAACATAGACTTTGTTGATTGTTGAACTTTACCATGGAAAGCACAAGCTCCTACAGTACCAAATGAAACAAACAATATTGTATGTGACTCGTCCAATTTCAATACTGAGAATAACCTCTAAAAAGAAAATGACAAACAATTGTACTTGTGCCTCGCAACAAGCAAAGTACCTATACGAATAATTAATTTCAGTATTCATTTATAAGGCCACATTGAGAGCAATGATTTTATGTGTGGGAGTGTTAAGGATGCGTAGATCTATGAGGCCTCTTACATACAGGGCATAGAGCGATTGGGCACATTATTTCCCTCCAGAAGTCTTGCCACCGTTGCTTTTCGAATAATGCCATTAGGGTTTCCTGAAAGGTTCCTTAATGGTTCTCTAGAGAACCATAAATTGGGATTAGGGACATTTATTATATTTTGATTATTGAGATGCTTCAGCTCTTCGTGGGAGAACTCGTTAGATTGCTTGTAGGGCTTTGTCCACAATTATTGTTGATGATTTGTGCTACTCTTGAAGGAGCTTGTTCATTGCTCGTCGATTATAGTCTTTCCATGCTTTATGTGATGCTATAAGCGTGAATCTGTACATAACTTACATGGACAAGCTTGGAGAATGGGGAGCAAAGCCATTCTTAAATGTTTGGCAACATTGTAGGACCAAAAATTTTAACAAAAGTCCCGCATTCTAAGCATTCATGTGCCTATGCATTTCAAATGAAGCACAATATCTATATATGCGTGGAAGGAAGAAGGGGTGAAAGCTTGTTATGATTTTGTGTTGCAATGCACGAGCCTCACTGAGGCACATTTAACATACATTGATGTCAAATGTAGGATGCTAAACAAAAATAACAAAAAAGAAAATCAGTCTTTTAACATTGTAAAGCCCACTACAAGTATCTTATACAGCATGGACTGCATGCTACAACATCCCTACTCAATTCAAAGATGAAGGGTAGATTCTGCACATAATCAAGACTAGCACTAAAAGCAAAGCCAAGCAAATGAAGCCAGGCAGATTGCTTGCCTTGTTCAATAGCAGAAGCCATTCGACACACGTGAGCTTATGATGAAAGAACATGAAATAAGATTCCAGCACGTCAAATTACCAAAATAGAGCTCAACAGGAAGACAAGACTAAAAGTTACCTCGTAATTTTCTGGTCTTCGCTCTACTAAGGAGCTCTTGGTCAAGACAAGCTGTCTGTAAACAATGTCACCACTGCTACCAAGACTGCCTTTGAGGTCTAATCCTGAGCTTAAACCCAATTCACGCACAGTGCCATGACCAGCAGATCTAATCCTTGTGACAGCCCACTCACCAATCGGTGTTTCTTCAGCACCTACTGCAGCCAGTGCTGTTTCAACAATAACAAAAATCAATGGACTTGTTCAGGAACAAAAATGGAAGTATCAAATTCATATGTATGCCAAACTAGAGAATCCAAGTAGATACATAAAAAATCTCCAGTTAGTTACCTCTCTGCTTCAAAAACTCGGAAGCACCAATCGTCTGTGAAGTATCAAGAACTACTGTACTTCCAACACATGATTTCGCCATGCTAGTCTGTCATTGAAGAAAAGCTGGTCAGGATTCCTGGCTTACTGTGACCAATGAGAACCTAAAATGTAGCACTTGATATTCAATTTTATGATGTCCTAATGTAACAATACTAGCTTTTCTTTTTTGATAAAATATAAGAAGTAAGTTTCTATCAATTTGATGAAGGGCCAATCTCCTAAGCAATAGCGCCAATCAATTATTGTAGTATGATTTGCAGTTTTTTTTTTTTGTAAATTGCATTTTTTTCTGAGGGGTTTCCAGATTGATCACTTATGTTCCTACATAGATTTCAAACAGGCGATTGGTGATTTCCCAAAAAAATGATTGTCTACTTATTTCAAATCCAATTTCATTCTGCTTGTTCACAATGTTCAATCTTTTTGAAAATTGTCAATCAATATAGCTCACAAAGATTCCTATATTCCGACAATTCCTGTCATGCAACATCCATTGATTCCCATTTGGGGGTGTTCCTGCACCTACCTGTGAGCAATCCAATTTGTTACCTTTTCTTAGACTCCCTGTTCTCCCCACAACTTTTGTGTTTGGGTACATTATTTGTGTAATGAGCCAAACAGAAACTCACATAGATGTGTCGATATGTTACAATGCAATTGCCTAGAAGCATGTATGTTGACTGTTGCACTATGCATTAGTGATTCGATTCAACTACATACTAGGGATTCCATTTTTCAATTGCTGATTCATTGACTACATTCAACCAGAACGGAACGCGTTCCGTTCCAGAACTGGCAACTATGGTACTTGGCAACCAGCAATTATTTTGAAACATTACCCTGATTTGTTGCTGTGACAAGCCTTCAATTTTGGTTAGTCTGAACAAACAATCAGGCTTAAAATCAGTCGTTGCAGAACTGTAAACTTAAGATAACTAACTATAGGTAGATTTTCTATAATAAACTTTGATACACAATGTTGAATCTTGGAGGCAAGGAAAGATTGTAGCTTCTTTGCTGATACTCATGCATTCTTACTCCTCTGCCTCGTAACACCCAGCTTTCAGGGAAACAAAATATTTTTTGAGAAAATTTTCACAAGGCAACAAACCATGGCAATATGTAGTGTTATAGAAATTTTTGTTGAAGAACATACCAGCTTGGACAGAATTGCAGCATTAGACACTCCTGAGGCAGCAACAAAAGCTTTGCACTTCCTACCAAAGAGTGGACAAAGCACAAAGCCACCTCCTTCAACACCTTTTCCTCCATATGCATCAGAAAGAAGAATAATGCCAGGGGAGTCCATGTCTTGATACTCTAAGGACCAACGAAGGTCTCCAGATTTGGTGTGTCGAACCTCAACCCCCAAGGCTGTGATTCTCAGAGTCTGTTTGACAATTGACCCAGAAAAAAAAAATTGAAACTAATGAGCTTCGTTAAACGTTTACTGTGTAAGTGATATTTGAAGACTCAAATCTGCCCACAAACGTTTTTTGAGTCATCAAGACTTCGATTTAAGAGGAAAAACTCTAGCTTTCTTTAAACAGGAACTCAAGGACCAGTAAACACAATAATGGAAAATTCTATCATTTTTCCACTTTTTAGGGATGGGGAACTGAACAATGGAAAACAATCCGACGACACCTACAAAGCTTTGAAACAAAATCGTATGCAAATAATGTGTAGCTGTTTCCAAAGAAAGCTGAGAAAGTATGACAAGTTTAGCAAGTGATGAGATCTCATCCACAATCCTTTTCAATAAGCCAAATTATTAAGCCAGCCTTGGTGAAAATCTACTTTGGTTCCAATAACCCTAATATATCTTACAAAGGTGTTCAAGAATACTTATGATATCCTTCACCAACTTTATCAAAGTTTTGGTTGGTTTGAGACTGAACATATCCATTAATTAGTGTAAGTTGCAATGTAGATAATTCTCTATTATAGAGCATCTTATTGTATTCTAAATTTTTGCAAATTTCACAATGCAGTTAACAGGACAGCGATAACAGTCAACCAAAGCTACCTAGAATCCTAATGTGAAGAAAAAGCCCATGTGCTTAGTGGTTGACAGAGTGGCAGAGCTTCAGGTGGTGTGAATTGGGTAGATTTCCTCAACCCCAAAGGGTTGGTTGTTGAATAGATCTAAAAGAGATCCAATGAACAATTCCTGTCATTCAACTTGACTTAGATCAAATCGATTCGAATTTTTTTTTCAAAGTTCAAATCTTTGTAAAGCAAGAAAGTTTGAATTTTTCAATGTTTCAAAGATTTGCCCTTTTTTAAATAAAAGGCTCAAATTCTCAATTAGAAAAAATAAAAAGTAAAAGAACTTCTCCATTCAGATTGTGAATATCCAGAACACTTCAAATCGGGATTTCATTGAAACTTAGCACAATCCAATCTGTGACTATAAGTGATGAATAAGGTCAAATATGCACATCCGGGTGATAATCCTCACAGCTATGCTGCTTACCATAATCGTTATCTTTCACAACACATAATGGCATACTGAACTTCCAAGGTTGTTTCTACACTAAAAATAAAGTTAAGATATGGCAATTCACGTTCAATTTCAAGCCTGTACTGCAAATAAAGAATTAGCATACTCATCTTTCTAAGTAAAACCTACAATGTTTGTGTTTGTTTGTTGGTTTAGGAAAACCTACATACGGAGCCCATTCAGAGGATCGTCGTCGCAGATGAAGCACCGGAAAATCAGCGGTGAGGGAGGGGAATGATCGAGGCCCGGTGGTTTTGCTCTGCCTAAATTTAGATAACTCTGTGAGGATTGCTACCCGAAACCTGCGTAACAAAATCACATCAATACAATGGTGAGGCATAATCAATACATGTTGCTTGTAAGCTTCAAAGTTCAAATAAACATATCTACCAGCATAAAAAGAAAAAGTGAAATGGGTAAGGTTAGCATCAGGGTTCTTTAACATACTGTTAACAGATTCCAGAATGGTGCCCATGTTAATCCGGTGCCTCACAAAACATGAAGTAGAGGTAATAGAAAGTATAATTAGTTTTGTGCAAGAGACTGAATATAAGCCCAACTCATCAGCAATAGAGTCAGTGCTTGAATGAAAGTAATAAGGTCTTAACCTAAAATAAGGGAGTGATACGTAATGCAAAGAGGTATCAAGCATAGAAATTGCAAAAGAGTCATACCTATAGAAAAAAATGTAGACTAGCATTCTGTGAATGTAAACCCAACTAATCAGCAACAGAATTAGTGTCTAGATTTAAGTAATAAGGTCTTCACCTAAAATAAGGGAAGGATACATAATACAAAGAGGGTATCAAGCATAGGAACTGCAAAAGATCATACCTATAGAAAAGAAACATGTAGAATGGTCTGATTAGGGAAACCATAGGACCAAAACGCACGTCTTTGTTGAATTGTAGGTAACAAGGTATGTATTTAGGATAGAGTGACAAAAACCCTTCACAGCCCCTTGGGAGCAACATAGTTAAAAATATGTGAAGGCTTTTCGGCCCTGCCCAAAGGCAGAGTCCAAGGGCCAGCTCTAGCCTGAAAGCCTGGGGAAAGCCTATTCTGGACACAGCTTCAACCATCCTAAAGATCGATCAAGATCGTTTTTGGCATTGACTTGCAGCAAAGGCAACACTACATGTTCAAGTTTGTCAATGTAATTTGTGAAAGAGTCAACAGTGAAGGAGTTGCCTAGAACTTTGGAGGCTGGCTATAGTAGATAATTTTGTCTTGGTCATACATGAAACTGATTTTTCTTGCAAAGTGGGGGCATGAGTCCAAATATCGCAAAATGAGTATTCATGACTGAACATAAACACCTTTTAGCTAAATTTTTCACAAAATACCATCTTTAGGGCAAGGCCTTTGTGGCAGACTTGGATTAAACTTTTATTAGAATAATGAGATAATTTTCTATTAGGCTTATGCAGCAGCGCTTAAAGCCAAATTACAAACTGGAAAGCTCTGCCCACTTGAATAAAAGGCCAATTCTCACATGTCATTGAAGGGCGACAAACTAGAAAACCTTGATTCAGGAGGTGCATCTGTCCAAGGGTGACAAACAAAAACATTGAGAGAGAAAGAAGGAAAGAGAGAAAGAAAGAAGCTACCTGGAGGAGAATTTGATGTGCTTGAACTTGCCACGGCCATCAGTGCGCAGGCTAATGGTAAATTCAAGGGCGTATTGTTGCAGTGGATCATCCCTGCTAGACACAGGCGCCGCCCCCTCGAAATCAGTGGCAACATCCCACGAATTGGTCACCTGCAATGTGGCTGGATCTAGGGTTACGATGCAATTTTGCGAAATGCATAGAATTCTCTTATATTTGCCTCTCCAAGAATGCTTCACCACCATGTAGCGGACTAGGTACTCGGGCTCCTCAGTAGCAGCAGCAGCAGCCGCAGCAGCGGTGGCGGTGGCCGAGGCGGAGGTGGCGGCCTCCCCAATGGGGGCAGCTTCAGAGGAAGCAGAAGCAGATGGCGAGGGGCGATTGGCGAAATCCATAGCGTGCAGGAGGCGGATGGGATGCGGATGGGGACGTGCATTCGAGCGGAGCAGCCACCAGCTCCAGCCCTTGTGCGCCGCTGCCGCGCGGCCTCTCGACTGAGACGCACCCAGCTCGTCTTCTTCAACCTCCGCTGCGCTTCCTGATGATGCCCGCAACTGCCTCCTTTGCCAATTCACCCGCTTCTGCTTTGCTTCCAACAAATCCACCCAACAATCCCTTCCATCGCCCTCCCCATCGCCATCGCCATCGCCATCACCATTGCTTCCTCATACGATCCTCTGACGCAAAAGGGAGAAGAATGAAGAATTTTGCTGCAGAAAGCGAGAGGAGGATCGGAAAGAGAGAATAGGGAAAGTTTACGAAGGAATTGGGATCTGGTGGAAGAACAAGGAGCAAAGGAAGAAAGAGCTCTCATTCTATTGGGCCACGTATGCCCTAAATTGACATAGAGTGAGATTTTAATTTGCTCTAGGGTTAGTGTTTTTGGGGAGCAAATGTGGATGAGTGCTACTCAAAGACATGGTGAAGGAGCTCTTTATGCTTTTTTTTGGTGATCAACTTGAAACTTGCATCCTTGTGGCACAAGATGAGATCATGTGTACAAGTCCAAGCCTCCGAGGAAGTTCGTGTTTCAAGGGGCGTATCTTTGATATCTCGAGTCCAGAAATGTTTAAAAGCCATGCTGAGCATTTAGGCTAATTAAAGAGAAGAGAGAGAGAGAGAGAGAGAGAGAGATGACTCCACCCAACTGCCTTTGAAGTTTGGAAATGGACATCTGACTTGCTAATCCATATGCCATGGCTTAGCTTGGAATTTGAAAGAGCTTCTTTTCATTTTGCCAGTTGAAGGACTCATAAATGTCATGATTACCTTTCAAACATAGAATTGAAGCATTGTTTCTAAACACTTGTGATTTAGACTTTTAGGTTGGAGAGTCAAGCTATGCGAGTTCATTTCAAAACATGAACTTACCCCACGCATCAATAGGTGCATCACTCTAATGTCCACGTGCTCTAATGTCGGGGCAAGGGCAAGTGACTAATTTTGAATTTGGATGATGTGGTGCTTTACTTCATTGGGCATTTGGGCATGGCACAAAGGTCCTACCACTTACTGTTGGTGGACGAGTTGAGTGAAAATTTGTGGGGACCTCCGCATCAATTGGTCTTAATCCATGTTGGCATCCATTTTGCCACATCAGGTGCCACCTAGGGTTAAGTCTCACGTAAGTGGCCTCAAAGGGTGGTTTCACATGAAAGAGTCAAGGGCCATTCAAAATATGCACTTATCCCCAATTTGAAAACCCACGTCCTTCCATGTGAAAGCCCCTTTCATTTGGAGGGCAAAGCACTTATTGTTGAAAATCAAATTATGAGGTACTTATGCTTTTGATTTGAGGGGAGGTAAAGGGCCCATCACTTACTCCCAATACTCCAAGAGGCCCAAGGTACTCGCTGGTATCTTGAGTTACCATAAAGTTGGCAACTTTTCAATGCCACCTAAGGGCAGCTCTCATCCCTTGTCAAATGCGGGCCTCTTGGAGTGGCTCCACCAATCAAAGATGAGTATTTGGGCCTTTCGAACTTACCCCCCACTCCATGTGAAACCACCCCAATGAATTACACTTTCATAGTTAACTTTCAAACACAATGACAACAATCAAACACAAGGTAACAATCAAATATTTGCTAAATTAACCCCTTGTTGAGGCCTTTCACCTTCATTGCAACTTGCAAATTTTAAGTCTATCAACACAAAGCTATATCACCTAGTTGTCGAACCCCCTCCCATTCCCACAAGTGGCTTTAGTAGGGACCCATGTTTTTTTTTTTTTTTGTGTGTGTGTGTGTCTCTCTCTCTCTCTCTCTCTCTCTCTCTCTCTCTCTCTCTCTCTCTCTGAAGATCCAAGAATTGGAAATAAACTTGAGCAACACAAATAGGAGACCCTCTCATGGGCAGCATTTTTCAAGAGAGGTAATAACATATCATCTATTAGTCCAGTACTAGCAAAAAAGAAAGAATAGGACACTACTTGATGCTGCAAGATTGATGTTGTTACATGCTAAGTTATCCAAAAAAATTGGATTGACGTTATTTCGACTTTTTTTTAATCTGCAAAATTATTCTAGCACCAAGGCTATGGACACAAACCGAGCATCAAGCATTTGAGAGCCTTTCTTTTCCTTTGCTA
Source organism: Diphasiastrum complanatum (assembly GCA_029204225.1). NCBI lineage: Eukaryota > Viridiplantae > Streptophyta > Lycopodiopsida > Lycopodiales > Lycopodiaceae > Diphasiastrum > Diphasiastrum complanatum. Next base: position 7,790,082 of record CM055106.1, on the reverse strand, counting down.
CATTTAGATACCTTCCAACCTAAGGAAGAAATTTGATTATGCAAGATATCCACGTATTGTCATTGGACATTTGACTTAACAGAAAGCATATTGAGTTTATCATCTTGTTTCAAGACGAGTAATAGTCAGCCGAGAGGTTATATTCTTGGAAGAAGAAAAAAATTGACTTCAAATAGAAGCATTCATTGCAAGAGTTTTCTCCAACAACTGTTATTGTGATTGATCAGCCTAGCACCATTCAAATCTCTCAATAAGTTGCTGATATTTCCATCATACAACAAGAGCAAACACCTCAACATCCATAGTCATTTGTTTCTCAAATATCTGGTATTTATCTCTTTGTGGCCTTGTAAGGCTCATCAGTGATCTAGTCTCGCTTACTAGCAGACATTTACATCAACAACAACTATTCTTCAACCTTCTCTCTGTCGTTCATCCAGTTTATACATGAATAGAGGTTAAGCTAATCATCAATTACAAGAACTGGTTTAAGCATGTTCTAACGGCTTCTAGTTTGATGTCTGCTTCGTTTGTGGAGTTCGTTCTCCATGCTGGTACTTTGGTTGATCTTCCATGTACTTGGGTCATGAAGATCTGCCATTTCTGTGCAGTCGTCTATGATCGCAATCAACAGATTGCGGTTATTCTTGGTCATGAGCCATTTCGCATACTAATTGCAATCGTTCCCATTGCGATGGCCTTTGGTCAGGCTGCTTCGTGAACTGAGGTGCGGTTGTGGTTCTTCGGTCTTCGATAGCAGTTGCAATCGTTGACGTTGTGGCTTCCTTTGGTTTGGTTCGTAATGAACTGTATGTTGAAGTCTTGTGGATCCCCAGTGGTTTCCCTTGGCTTCGCTTTGCAACGAGCCGTAGGTGAGGCCTTGCAGCTCTTCCCTTGCGGTTTTGCCTTCACTTCGTAATGACCCATAAGTGAGGCCTTGTGGTTCTTCCTTGGCGGTTTTCCTTTGCTTCGCAATGAACCAAAAGTGAGGCCTAGCGGTTCTTCCCTATTGGTTTGCCTTCGTTTCGTTAGTCTTCGCTTGTGGCCTTATGTGTTGACCTTGCGGTTTGTCTTCGGTGGCTTCGTTGAGCCTGCGGTGCGGTTGCTCGTTGGTTTCCGCAACTTTGACTTTGCGGTTGCCTTCGATTCTGATGGAGGGCTTTGTTTTTCTGCAGGGAATGTAAAAATTACGGCAAATAAGGATCCTAAAACACTTGAAATGATGAGAGAAACAATAGATTATGATTTCATAAGATTAGCACAAGTTGAACCATCAAAATCCATCAAAAATCTATGCTTGAACCTCACTAAATGGCCCAAATCCTTGAAGAAGGCTTCACACGTGTGAAAGTACGGCCTCCCACAGTCTGAGTACTGTACACCAAACCTACATTCAATCCTATAATCATTAGTAATCACAAGTACTCATACAATTATGAACATAGAGAGCAATTGCACCATTATGAGAGAAAAAACATGAAATTGCTTGATTGATTTTGGTGAGATATCATCACCTATATATACATGATCCATCACGGTTTTGGACAGGTATGAGTAGCCCTAAACCTATCCCTAATGCTAATTTTGGTGGATCTTTCATCCCTACCAAGTTAGGGTTGGAATCTTGGAGATCCCTCAACAATGCAAAAATTACCAAATTAAGCATAATTTGGACTCATTACAAAGGTTCTAACACTTAGGTCTACTTGAGAACATCCTTATGAATGGAATCCTATGCTATTTGGCACGTGTGACAAGCCACATCATGACCATCTAACTATTTACAAGTCATATGACCAAAACTAGTCAAGCTAGAATTGTGAATTTTTAACACTCCTCCTCACTATCTAGCTTGGTTCAATCATTGCTTTACTAATCACTCCAAGTGATGATCTGAACTTCATAAAAGGTGTCTTTTGAAGTGGTTTAGTAAGTAGATCAGCTACACATTCATTGCTTGGAACATGCTCCAAAGCAATCTCCTTGGCTTGCACCATTTCTCTCACAAAGTGATGGCATATCTCAATGTGCTTAGATCTTGCATGGAAGATTGGGTTAGATGCAAGGTGTTGGGCTGATATATTGTCATTGTAGATGATTGGTGCCTCCTCTGAATCCATGATCTTTAGCTCCACCAATAATCCCTTGATCCAAAGTACCTCCTTTGTAGTGGCTGTCAAAGCTTTGTACTCGGCCTCGGTTGACGATAGACATATAGTTTCTTGCTTTTTTGAAAGCCATGAAACCACACCTTCTCCTATGAAAGTTGAATAGGCACTTGTTGATTTCCTATCCCTCTTGTCCCCTGCAAAATCTGAATCACTAAATGCATGAAGGTTAATCACATCTCCTCTATATAGAATCCCAAAATCCAATGTACCCGAAATGTATCTTAGAATCCTCTTAGCCTTTTTCCAATGGATATTCAATGGCTTTTGCATGGATTGGCTCAACCTAAATACACTAAAGCTAAGATCTGGTCTAGTTATAGTGATCCACATTAAGGAACCTATAAGTTGCCTAAACAAAGTGATGTCCATAAAGGATCTTTCATCATCTTCATTTGGCACTTTTACATCTTGCTCCATTGGTGTGTCAACACTTTTGCATACTTCCATCTTAAACTTCTGACTTTGAGCATAGTTTACTTGACTTATAAAGATAAAATCAGACCCTCTAAGTACTTCTATGCCTAAGATGAAGTGAAGACACCCTAGATCTACCATCTTGAACTCTAAGGATAGATCTATCTTGATTTTTTCAATACCATCAACACTATTTCCACTAATGATGATGTCATCTACATAAATGAGTAAAAGTACAATACCAACATCATCAAACTTAATGTAAAGAGTGGGATTATATTCACTTTGAACAAAAGAAAGTGAAATAAGATAGCAATGTAGTCTTGAATTCCAAGATCTCGAGGCTTGCTTCAAGCCATAGATGCTTCTTTGGAGATGACATACTTTGTTCTCCATTCCATGCTTGATGAACCCTTGTGGCTGCTCCATATAGATATCCTCTTCCAAAAAACCATTCAAGAAAGCATTAGAGACATCCATTTGACATAGAATCCATCCAAAATGTGATGCAAGTGCAATGATTAGCCTTATTGTGACCATCTTGGCCACGGGTGCAAAAGTTTCCTCATAGTCTATCCCTCTCTCTTGAGCATAACCTTTTGCAACTAATCTTGCTTTATGTTTGTTAACAGTCCCATTTGCATTCAAATTAAGCTTGAAGACCCACTTGCATCCTATTACATTTCTTTGAGGTCTCTCAACAAGCAACCAAGTTTCATTCTCAATCAAGGCATCATACTCATCCAACAAAGCTTTATACCATTCTTTGGAGTTCAATGCATCTTCAACATTAGATGGTTCTTCAAAACTAGATAAAGCATAAGAAGTGGATGAGATACCCTCAACTTGCTGTCCTTTGCCTTGATATGTGAGCCTTGATGGCTTCACTTTTGCCCTTGAAGATCTCCTTGGTGTGATAGGTGGGTTTGGTGCTTGCTCCTCCATGAGCTCCTCCTCAAAACCAAGATCTTGCTCCTCGGCCATCTTCTTCTTGATTGTTGGAGCACTTGAGCCTTCTTCAAGCATATGCATATGATGTTCATCAAAGATGACATCCCTTGAAACAACAAATTTGTTCAAGGATGGGAGATAGACTTTGTAGCCCTTGCTTGAGCTTGCATATCCAAGCATGATCCCTCTTGTGGAAGATGGATCCTCCTTGGTTCTTGTTTCCAATGGCACATGCACATAACATATACACCCAAAAACTTTCAAGTGATTAAGATTGGGTTTCTTTCCATACAACATCTCATAAGGAGTTTTGCCTTCAATTGCTTTGCAAGACACCCTATTCATCAAGTAGTTTGCACATACAAGAGACTCACCCCAAAAGGATTTGGACAAACAAGCATCTAATCTTAAAGCCTTAGAACATCCACATAATGTTCTATTCCTTCTTTCAGCAACTCCATTTTGTTGAGGAGTGTAAGGACAAGAAGCCTCTTTCTTGATCCCTTCCTCCTCACAAAAGGCCTTGAACTCATTGGAGATGAATTCTCCACCATTGTCACTTCTAAGAATCTTGATGCTATGATTATGATGCCTTTCCACAAACAACTTGAACTTTACAAAAGTATCAAATACTTGAGACTTGAAGGAAAGTAAGAACACCCAACAATATCTTGAGTAGTCGTCAATGAAGGTTAAAAACATGGATGAACCTCCATTAGATTTGGTGCTAGCAATGTGCACATCCGAGTGTATGAGCTCAAGAGGATGAGATGACTTTGTGATGGAGTTAGGAAACACCTTCTTATGTGCCTTGGATAAGGCACAAGCTTCACAAACCTTGTCTTCCTTCCCAATAGACCTTGGTAGGCCTAAAGCATACTCCTCCTTGATCATAGCCTCCATGGAACCCGAGTTGACATGTCCAAGTCTTTTGTGCCATAAAGTAAAGGTAGATATCTTGCTCTTCTCGGCCAACATGACAACGTTAGTATCCACAAATGCATCCAACTTATAAAGTTTGCCAAGTCTAGTGCCCTTAGCCACTATCTTACTCTTCTTCTTGATGAAACATTCATTTGAAGCAAAGTCAACATTGAAACCATTGTCTACCATTTGGCCAACACTTAGTAGATTCTTTGTTATTGTAGGAATGTACAAAACACCTTCTATGTTGATCTTTTTGGAAGATCCTAAGCAAAGGGGAATGCTACCAACTCCTTCAATCTTACAAGCTTCATCATTTGCTGTATAGATAGACTTTATAGGTCCATCATAAGATAAGAGAGAAGAGAAAAACTCCCTTTTACTAGTCATGTGTGAACTAGCACCCGAGTCAATCCACCAAGGATCTTCTCCTTTGAAGCTTGTTGAAGAAAATATGGACATCATGAGAGAGTCCTCATGTGAACTCTCCTCCTCCTCCTCTTTGCTCATGTTGGCTTGGCTTTGATCTTGCTTCCTCTTGAAGCATTCCGAGGCATAATGCCCCATCTTGCTACAATAGTAGCACTTCACCTTTGATTTGTCCTACTTGACTTTGGTGGTTGATGGAGATGCCTTTGAGGGTCCTTCTTGATCCTCAAGCTTTGTAGACATCTTGGATGTTGATCCTTTGCCTTTGGACTTGCCTTTGCCTTTGGTGAAGAGAGCTTGGTCATCTCCACCTTGGATGGAAAGCCTATCCATCCTCTCTTGCATTTGGCTCCTTCTTGATTCCTCGGCCATGAGTGTGCCTTGGAGTTCTTCAAGTATGGGTAGCTTACCCATAATTGCATATCCCTGAACCAAATTGTCAAATTCAAAGCTTAGTCCATTCAATATGAGTTGAACAAGCTCTTCATCCTTGATAGGATCACCTATAAAGGCTAGCTCTTTCTTCAATTCCTTTACTCTTAGGACAAAAGTATGTGCACTCTCTCCTTTCTTTTGATAGCTTCTATAGATTTGATTCTTCAAAGCTAACATTCTAGTTTGGTTCTTGGATTCATAGACCTTTTGCAAAGTCTCCCAAGCATCTTGAGCTGAAGTGCAATCTCCTACCTCTCTTAAGAGTTCATTTGCAACATTCATTTTTATGCAATGTAGTGCAATATTGCACCTCTTGATGTATTTGGCTTTTTCTTGAGGATGAATAGGTTCACCCTCCTTACCATTTACAATTTCCATCAGATCTTGCATGATCATGATGGATTCCATTCTAACTTTCCATATGGAATAGTTAGTTTTGTTGATCCTTTCATTAGTATCCAAAAGATATGCATTTATAGATGCCATCTAGTCTCCTAATCAAGGACTTGACACAAATGAAGGTTACTTCTATTGATTTGATTGAAGGTCTAACTTATCCCACTTCTTAGGGACCTGAAAAGATCAGTAATAGACTTCCTATAAAGATCTAAGAATGATCTCTAACAAAATCAAATCATAGAATACTAGAAACAATGCACTTGCTTGATTGAAGTAGACAATACTAGTAGAATTGCCCCTCTTTCTATAAAGAACATTAAAGCTTCCAAATGATCTGATCAAGAGTGAATTTTAGCAACCTAATATACTTCCAAAATAACCTGTAAAATATCTAAATGGAACTTAATGAGGATGCAACACAATCTACTATCCAATCACAAGCAAAAAATGATCAAAATTGATGAAAAATTGATCTAATTTGGTGCATAAGTCAATCAATGGTTGGACTAAACCTAAATCACTTTAGGAGGTGTCTACTACACCTTAGAACAGCCTTTAAGAGTCCCCAAAACTCTGATCTTCCCTCTCCTTAAATGCTAGAAAGCCTCCTCTATGAAATCACCTCCAAAACTCGCTTAGAAATCAATGCTTGGAGCAAGCAAAACTTGCTATCTTGGTAATGTGAATTGAATTCAACTTTGCCTCAGGTTTTAGACACCTAAACACCTGAAAATGAAGTCACACAACACCAATCTCCAATGTATTTGACTCACTTTGAGTTCTAGAATCAATACTAGATGCTAAGATCCAATCTACACAAGATTTAGATCAAAAATTGTGATCAGATTGAATGAAAACCAAGGATTTAGCTCATTTCAACCTTTAGGCTCTGATACCATGTAAAAATTATAGCAAATAAGGTCCTAAAACACTTGAAATGATGAGAAAAACAATAGATTATGATTTCATAAGATTAGCACAAGTTGAACCATCAAAATCCATCAAAAATCTATGCTTGAACCTCACTAAATGGCCCAAATCCTTGAAGGCTTCACACGTGTGAAAGTACGGCCTCCCACAGTCTGAGTACTGTACACCAGACCTATATTCAATCCTATAATCATTAGTAATCACAAGTACTCAAACAATTATGAACATAGAGAGCAATTCCACCATTATGAGAGAAAAAACATGAAATTGCTTGATTGATTTTGGTGACATATCATCACCTATATATACATGATCCATCATGGTTTTGGGCAGGTATGAGTAGCCCTAAACCTATCCCTAATCCTAATTTTGGCGGATCTTTCATCCCTACCAAGTTAGGGTTGGAATCTTGGAGATCCCTCAACAATGCAAAAACTACCAAAAATAGCTCCTATTTTTTCTCCCTTGTATCTAAGCATAATTTGGACTCATTCCAAAGGTTCTAACACTTAGATCTACTTGAGAACATCCTTATGAATGGAATCCTATGCTATTTGGCACATGTGACAAGCCACATCATGACCATCTAACTATTTACAAGTCATATGACCAAAACTAGTCAAGCTAGAATTGTGAATTTTTAACAGGGAAGAGTTATCGACTTGGCTCATTACATTCGCCGCATCCATTCTTTTATTCGTTATTATGCATAAGCAGGTCTAAGGGCCCTTTTTATTCATATACTGGCCTTGGGCCATATTTGGTCATATTTCTAGGACTTGGTCACGTTGATTTGGAGTGGGGGTCCTCCTATTGGGAAGGCGCACTATTTTCCCTCCAAATCCTATTCCCTCCCTTTTTTTGAATCCTCTATTTGATTCAGGGAGAGGGTATATATAGGGCAACATTGTATTCCTTTATTCAATTTATGATGATTGCTCTTCTTTAGCCTCCTTAAGCATTCTCTCTTCTTGCTTTCTAGCTTAAGTCCTGCGTTCTAGCATAGCTCGTGAATCTTAGCTTGTAACTAACAGGATCTCCATCGGCCATTGTTCTAGCTTCGTCAAATTTTACATCTCTGATGGTCTTGATCTTATTGGTCTCTGGCATGTACAACCTATGTGTACATCGTATCCAACAAGAAATCCTTGTTCAACTTTCTCATCCAGCTTCTTTCGCTTCTTGTCTCAATTTTCATGTACAACATGAAACATAGTCGACGGTCACCCTTCTTCTTAGGTTCATCATGACACTCTCACATCTCTTTCAAAAAGACATAATCACACATTTTTTTTTAAAATGATCAAACCCAAACTTGATATAGGAGAAAACTCTCCTAATTAACTTTGTCTGACACTTCAACTAATAAGCAATAAGCGTTTCTAGCAATGCGCTATATTAATCTCCATGATCAATATGTCAAAAAGATGAAAAAGAAGTTTAGAAAGTGATCAACTATTTATACGAGTTATGAATGTCGTTTAGGCTTATCCAAATGATAGTTGAAGATAGTTGTTTGGTCGTAGATCGCAATTGGAGCTTAGCCATATTGCGTTGTCACTTATCCAGTTGGGCTTCCCACAAACTACTTGCAAAAACCATTAGCTTCAAAACAAGTGGAAACAAGTTATGTTAACATTTGACAGTTCGAACATCTTTGATTTTCTTTGTCGTTGTCGAACTCGATTGTTAGCCATTCCTGTGTATTTTTTCAAACTATGAAAAAACATGAGTAAAACTATAGAATTGGATAGATGAACAGATGTAGATTAAAGATCGATTATTTGGAAATATCCAACAATAATATCTCTAGGTACTTCTGTAAGTATTCTTTGAATGCCATCTACATGATGAGTTGAAATGTGGTCAGGGCACTACAAAGACCAAATGACATAACCTTGTAGGAATATGTACCCCATTCAGTAGCAAATGTTGTCTTGTGTTGATCCTTAGGTGCCATCTTGATTGGTTGTAGCTGCTAAAGTTGTCCAAAAAATTGTAGGCTTCCGCTCCAGCTACTCAATCCAATACGCTTTCTATGAACGGTAAGAGAAAGTCGTCCTTCCATGTCACAGCGCTAAGTGCCTTTAATTGACACAAATCCGCATTTTTTCATTCTTCTTGGAGACAATGACTATGGATAACACCCATTATGTGTGCTTGATTTCATAGATAAAATTGGCATCGAGCAATTTATGCAACTCTTGTTTGATCAACTCGGTGTAGTTTGGGTTTAGGTTTATATCGGCTCACATTGGGAGTTGCTCCTTTAACCAAAGGTATGATATATTTGACTACAGATAATGGAATTTCCTTTAGATCCTTGTAAGACCATGCAAACCAATCTTTATATTCCAACAGTAACCTCTGCATCTTGGTGAATTGTGAGGGCATGAGTTGTGCTCCTACACGAACAATCTTGTCTTCTTCTCCTGCCTCTACCAAATTCATCAGTTGTGTGTGAGCCAGTCCCTCGTAAGCTTTGTTTTCTTATTTGCATCAGGCTCCCGTCACCACATCATCTAAGGTGTAGCTTTTGAAGTTTTCTAGCACATCATGGGTTGGTTCCTTACTCATTTCTTCCTTCAAAAGATTCATGAGTGATAATTTTTGCATTGCTTTTGACATCCTTGAAGTTGATGTAGAAGCTTGGTTTGATGACCCTTGAGCTAGAGGCTAACCAACTTTCTTTTTTCACGTATCTCGTTGACGGTTGTTGATCTTGGCGTGCTTTATAGTGAGGCTCTTTGACATTCGCTTCTACATCCAAATGTCAACATCCACTGTGGCTATGGCCTCTCCGGTAAGTTTATTCACTTAATCACTTGATTATATATTTGCTTTTGTTGGTTTTCTTTGGTGGTTGTGCTTTCGATGGTGGCTTCTTGGAGACTATAGCACTTGGGGCCTTCTAAGGTGGTTGAGCTTGTATTCATTGAACTCCATAATGTGTAGGATCGATGTGGCGTAGAATCTGCTCATCTATTAACTCAACTTCCCTGTCATACGACAATGCATGTTGCCAAGTAACTAAATCATCTTTAACATGTTCTAGAATGGTTTCCATCAACAGCCATGTTATGTTCATCATGTTCACCCCGTATGAGATAGGCATCTCTAGGGTGAGTCCTCGTGGTGGTGGTGATATGCTCGGTTCTAAATTTGGGTCTAGATCTAGATGACGTGTATGCCCAACCATACATGCAACTATTGCCAATGCATTCATCCACAAAATTGTGTCAGTTTATGAATCATAATGAACACTCATTGTTGCTCTTAAGCCATCAATGCTTTCGTCAGTTGTGGAAGAATTGTCATCAACTTTAGGTGGTACAAGCTTCAATGCTCATATGGAGGGATCCACTTTTACTACTTGCTCTCTATTCTCGAATGTGATTTTGTCAGTTTTCTAATCGTGAACTACTTGCGCAATTCACAACCAGGGTAAACCCAACAAAATTCGATAGGCAATGGGTGTTTTAGGAACATCCATCACCACAAATGTGATGACAAATTGTACCCCTGCTATCTTTACTAATATGTCTTCTAGAATTCCTTTAGGCCGCACACATGATTGACTTGCTAGCTTTATGGCAAACTTGGCAGCTTTCAAGCCTTGTACAATGTAGTGGAGGCAAGCTTGTGACACATGATCTTCCATCTACTACATCAACTTCTTCTTTGTAGAGTTTATGCTTGATTGGGAGAGTGATATTGTGAGATAAATCTAATGGCCCACATCTTGTCCTTCAACAACACATCCTAGCTGTCCATTGATCTTGGACTTGATCTCACAGTCCTTTGCAGAATTGTGTAGTGAATTCACCTCCATCGGCTACTACCACAACTACACATATGGGCGTTTTGCCACGTGACTTTGCCACGCGAACTCGATACTTAGTTGAAATTTTGACAATTGTTTTTGGCGTGGCTCTGCCACGCATGGCACATCCATGCCAAAATATTTTCCGTAGACCCTGTTGGTGAAATCCAGGCTGGAGGTGAGGTCCGGCAATATAAAAAAATTTCGCCTGGTAGTGCCACGCAATTTTTTTTAAAATAAAAAATCAAAAAATGAGCGCCAAAAATCTTGGAGTGGTAGAGCCACGCGTGGAAGTGCCACGCATGGCTGTTATTTAATCGCCTCTCATGTGGCATGTATCTCTAGAGATTTGCCACGCGTGGCAAAAGTTACAAAGAGTTTGATTTTGATATTGTCACGTGTGTGGCAAAATTTGCCATGCGTGGCAAAATAAATTTATTGTAATTTTCTTTTTTCAAATCTATTGTGAAAATATGTTGATAAACAAACAACCTTGTGATTAATTTAGAAGTAAATGAGATTTTTATTTAGGTTCTGAATAAGTGTGGATTACTAATAAAATGATTATTATGTGATCGTGAGTATGGATTAAAAATCAAATGATCATTCTGTCAAATTATTATGCTTTGGTGAATTGGAATTACTATCGGTTGATAAAATTAAATAAAAAATGAAAATATTTTATTATTTCATCATCTCAACATAAGTTTAATAGTTAATTATAGCCTCCATCTAGAACATACAATATTTTTTTTTAACCAACGTTGATTTTATGATACCTATCATAGGCTTGGCCACATACCATCATGTCTTTTAATGTATGGTCATACATCAATCCTTGGCTATACACAAAAATGTTATAGCTTGCTAAATGTAAAATTAAAGTGATTAAGTTTTTTACGTTCTCAATGATATAGGACATTATGTGGTAATTTGTAGACAACATGATTTGCAGACATATCTTTTAGCCAGTAAGAAAATAAACAACATGATAATGTTTATTGTCGTGATTTTGCTTCGGAAACTGATTCTTTTCGAGTTTTCTTTCATTTTTTTTTTTCTGCGAAAGCTTTTAGGACCCTAAGCATGCGACTACAGATCGTAGAACATAAACCATTCTAGCAATCAAGATGACGAAAAGCAAGGAGATGGAGAAGAGAGGGATTGTATTATCTATTTTTGGTTTTCGAGTGAGTTTGGTCAGTGTCTCGCTCGTTAGCGGCCTTACACTCAGTTCGATCGTTGTGTTCTGCTCATTGGCAGACTTTCACGCACAACTATCTTCGTCTCTCTATCTTCTTGCTTATTCTTCTCTTCTCTCCTCTTCTCTGTCTTTTTATGTTGATCCAATAAATGTATATTTATCTCCATTGTGTGGAGTCTACAAGATAGCTAAACAAAGAATTACAAGAGTAGTTAACGTTATTCAACTAGTTAGTTATTCTTTGTTATAGCTAACTATTTCAGTTGAACGTGAAGTACAATACTCTGCGCTCATTGAGCTGTCAGTTGGCCACGCGAATTGTTTTCCTTTGTCTTCTTTTCGCTTCGTTTCTTTTCGTGTCCTTTGGTCTTCAAGGTATGTTTGACTTTCGCAAATTGTTCGCCCTTCGACCTTCGCTTCGTTTCGCTTCATCACAAAGTTGTAGGAGTTCACAATTTCTGACACTCCCTCTTGAACCTTGCAACTTTTTATGTTTAATCCAATTGTCTTTCTTTGCTTTGCGAAGAGTGGTCTATCAAGCGGCTTCGTGAGCAGATCTGCAATCATGTCTTCAGACTTTATGTATTGGACCTTAAAGATTAACGCTAATCAACTAGTTAGTTATTCTCTGTTATTGCTAACTCTTTCAGTTGAGCGTGAAGTACAATACGCCATGCTCGTTGAGCTGCCAGTTGGCAGTGCGAATTGTTTTCCTTCGTCTTTCTTTCGCTTCATTTCGTTTCGTGTCCTTTGGTCTTTGAGGATTCGCAAATTGTTTGCCCTTCGACCTTCGCTTCGCTTCGTCACAGATTGCAAGAGTTTACAATTTCTAACAAATACAAATAGATTTCACCCCCAAAAGTGAAGCAGAATAAATTTTTAAAAACCTAAAAAAAATGTAGCATGCCATGTGCTATCAATTTGACGTAATTTAAAAACACTAAACTCACAAAACTTGCAGATGATTTACTCGCAAAATGCCAAAGCCCGCAGTGGTCGACCGATTCCCTCAGTGCGTGCACTACTACAATCGTAGGCAAAACAAAACAAAGTTTGATTGTGGTAGTAAAAGAGCAGATAGTCAGACAAATCGATTAGAGAGTCAGCCATAATGCGGAAAGCATGCAACTCTAACAAAATCTGAACACAAAATGAGACAATAAATTATTCAGATTGAATGTATAAAAATAAAAGTCCGATGATGTTGGTGAGCACAAATCAATAGCGGACGAAACCACGTGCGCACAAAGCTAACTACAATCTGTAATAGCTACGAGCTTACACTGACAATCAGTCTGAAAATAAAGAATCAATGCCATCTAATAAGTCTATCTCTGATAAGTTGGCGTCTCGGCGACTATGGCCGCTTGAGCGTACGTGGAATTTATTTCGCCTAGCTATTGCGCCATCTTAGAGTAGACCGTGGCTACTACTTTCATTGTCCAAGTGGTTGCAAAGTACATAAAGTGGATGTGAGAAGGCTTCAACTATTATGAGTCGAGCGTGTCGTTGTCGATAGTCAATGAAGTCAGGATAGTCTTTTGATGGTTGTTGATGATAGTCACTTGAGTCGATAAGTTGGACTCCCCGATAAGTCGACCAAGTCAGGTTTTTCCGATAAGTCGGCCAACTTCGACAAGTTGGACTGCCATTCTCTTGCTTGTCTTCAATAATGGAGCATTTCTGCCGATTGTGCGACAATGCATGTAAAACTACAACAATATGAATGGAACTAGATTAACATGAAGCCTTTTGTACACATCTTGGACGAGGACAATTGAAGCTATATTCGATGAATAGCTCTTCACCACATTTAATGGGCCTTATCGCACATACCATTAGGTATGTACCTTTTGAGTACCTAAAAAAGTAATCGTCCTTTCCATTGGTGCATTCCTTAAAATCACAATTAGTTAATGAAGGGTGATCAATGGAACTATTTATATATGCAGCAATATTGCCATGTATTTTTGGACGCCCATCAATGTACATACGATGTGATTTCAAAACATTTCTTTTTGCATACTCTTCCAAAAAACAAGCGTTGGCATTCAAGCCATAACCCTGCATTCTCCATTGGTGACGACACGAAGCATGCCAATCACCCCAATTGTACTGAGGTCTTGCATAAGGCATTAATGTGACAACACTGTTCAAAGGGACATTAATGCTAGTCAAAGAAAATAAACACAATTCAACGTTAGGAACGTGCTCACTAGGCTTGATCATGTACATATGAATCCAATATGAAAATGATGTTCCTCATAATGGTAGTGGTACTCTATCAAACCAACATGATTATTTTTTTCTATCAAAAGGCTTACCCAATGCTTCTAGGTAGGGAGGAAGGGGAGACTCAGTCAATGAATGTAAAACATTCTTGGATAAGTCAACATGTAAATTTGGTTGTTCATTTTCAAATCTTATCAAAATGCATCCAAGTCGTGTTCTTTTAACGGAGTAGATCTAGATGAGATAGGAATAGGAGGATATTCTACACAAGGTATGTGAGGTGATGTGGGATGGATATAATCGATGTGAGGTGTCATGAGATAGATGGAATCTATTTGTGGTAACATCATGGAATGAATATAATCCATAGAAGAATCTGTGTGAGGTGTTGTGGGATGAATAGAATCCATGTGAGGTGTCGTGGGATGAATAGAATCTATGTGTGGTGATATCATGGGATGAATAGAATCCATGGAAACATCTGAGGTGTGATGGAGTGAGTGACGTACAGAATGGAAAGATGCATAACTTCCCCATCATGAGGTGTGTAGTGACTAGTGACATCAATAATATGATCATCAACAAGATCTTCGTCTAATGCCAAAGATGATCCAATATTGATATCTCTTATTTTGTTGATAAGATTGTCAATCGACGTGTAAGACATTGACACCAATATATTATTCTGCAAGCGTGAAACATTATACAAGCATTAGTTTTTTTTTGCCAAAAAATCTATAAATATGTGTATGATAAGAAAAAGTACTAAATAGTCAAAATATACCTCCAAATCCATGTCGAGCTCCTCAACGTGCTTTCCAAACTTCCACAGATGTTGCGCCACTATTCGTCTTTCTCGAATTTTCAATCCTTTGCATTGTACATTGTTTAAACTAAAGTCAGGCCCAATATGGCCAAATTCAACTAGCAAACTTGAGACATTCTCCCCTCCCCCCCGCGAGTATAGCAAGTATTGTAAATAACATTGTACATCTTATTTCCTATCTCTGTGTGGCTACTCGACTAACCTAGGCCGGCTATGAGACAAGTGCCTAACTAATAAGTCAATAATGGGTCACATCCTGGTAACAACCAGACACAATAGACTAGATAAATTGTACATCCAATTTAAACTGTACTATAATTATAATATCACATTTAGAGTTTATAAAAATAAATATCAGATTGACTCTGATTTCTAACTCAATCAACCATTGTATGGCTCCCATCATCTTACTTGAACATACGTACATCCAATCATAACACCAATCTCCGACCATCATCATCCGCCAATTCTTTCAGTATCCACTCAGATCTACTATTGCCATAAGCCTCCACTCCCTATTGAATCTGCACAATGAATGAAATTGAGATATGGTATAAGATTATAAACAGAGAACCTAGAGCTAGTCAAGTAGTAGTGGAAGAGATATAGATAAATCAGCAAATTCCAATAAATCAACAAATGACAAGCCATCAAGAATGGTTTATCAATTAATCAGCCTACAACACCAAGAAATTCGTCCACCTCGAAGACAACAGCTCACACATGATCAAAGGTGAAGGTAGTGTTAGACTAAATTGCTTTGTGCAGCTTGCACACTTTGTGCTCTTGGCCTTTGACTTCGAATCCTTCCGGTTGGAAGGTATACACTTCCTCTTCGACGTAGCTGTTGAAAAATGTTGTCTTGACATTCATTTGACGCATTTCGAGGCCTTCAAACTGCTAATGCAATCAGTGTCCTAATTGACTGCATTTTGACAACGAGATTAAAGCTCCCTGGATTTGAGTGAAACCTTTAGCCACCAAACGTGCTTTCTATTTTGCAATGGAACCATTTGAGTTGATCTTCTTCTTGAAGATCCACTTGTTGTCGATAACTCTCTTGTGAGTGGGGAAGTTGACCAGTGTCCATGTCTGGTTCGTCAAAAGTGAGTTGTAATCGCTTTCCATAGCTTCTTGCCACTTCACAGCATCCTTGGAGTTAATTGTTTCGGCTAGGGTCTCTGGTTTATCTGATGAAGTCCAGAAAGATTAAGGTGTATACCTCTCAGGAACTGTTCGAGTCCGTGAGGATTTGCAGTGGGTTTATTTCCTTCCTAGCCTCAACCCAAGATCCAAGCAAACAAGCATCAAGGAGATGAAATTAGTCGTCACGCGTAGGTTCGTTCCAATGGAAGCGATAGCATAACTCAGAATTTAGCATGTATGGAAGATCCACATCTAACTTTAACATCCATTAACCCTAAGCACTGACACTACGCAATTAACACTACATCCATTAACCCTACGATCCACAATGAAATAGATACTTCTCTCTCTCTCTTCTCTCTCTCTCTCTCTCTCTCTCTCTCTCTCTCTCTCTCTCTCTCTCTCTCACACACACACACACACACACACACACACACACACACACACACACACAAGAACATACAATCCCAATAGCATTTAGATCCAACAATTAACAAAATGCAACAAAAACATGAGAGATGGAGGAAAAGAGTTAGAGAGCAAGGACAGTCACAAGTCCATTCCATAAGAGAACCAATCTGCTTGTATTGAAATGAAGATCTGAACATGAGGAGCAACTCGAGTTTGCCCCTATTTATAGTGGAGAGGAGGGCCTTGGCCTCAAAATCCTATTGGCCCATTTCTACCTCCCTAACTATTCAAATTTAAAAAGAGTGAGAACCCATTCAATAATTGGAGGGGACCTGGTGGGAGTCCCAACTTTATTTACCAACTTGACATTTAGGCCTGCGATATTAAAAGTCCCGCAAAAAGGCCTAAAGTCCTTTTATTGACTTTCTAATTATCAAATAACTATGTGATCATCGGGTTGGACTTACACACGTAGGCTGTCAAATCCCTCTCATTTATTAACTAGGGTTAGGGTTGCCTCGATATCCGCAAACCCTCCAATAGTATCCCCCACCAAAACTGATGGCGGTTCCACGACACCAACCTCAAAGCTTGAATGCAAATTTTCAATAACAGCCATATGGGTCAGGTGGCCATTCATGATAACCTTGTTCATTGACAATGGGTAGTCGACATCATCCAAAAAAACATCCCAAAATAATGCTTGTTGATTTTGATCCTTGTAGATAGGTGTAGCTGCTAGCAATGACATTGTTGAAGCTAATGACAAGGTTAAAGAATTTTTTTTTGTTGACATTTTCAAAAATTTGTTAATTTCTCGATACGTAACAAAATGAGAAAAAAATTATTTATCCAAAAAGCCCTTTCAATGCTCTACAACTCTAGCTATTCAGATGAATCAAACAGGGCAATAAAATAAAAAATCTAGAAGTTTCTAGTTTTTGACAAGTTTACAGAATTTTGTGGCCAACTTTAAAAATTTAGAACCTGCTCAATAATGAACGGAATCCAAAAACATTTATATGACTAGAAAGCTCTTTTAATGCTCTACAATCCTACCTATTCAGATTGAATTACAAAGAATAGAAAATTGGACGAAAATTGAATCAAATAGAGTAGAAAAATAAAATAAAATAAATAGAAAATATAGTCCCCACTCATTTTTTGAACGTTTTTGGACACAACTCTCACAAATCACATCCATAATGCAAAGCTAACCCTAGCATGCCAAGACCAAGATGCCTAAATGCAAGCTAACATCCATCCAACATGCTGCAATTTGAGAAATTGGCGTAGCTCCCTGGCAATGACGCCAAAATTGTAGTGGGTTTATTTCCTTCCTAGCCTCAACCCAAGATCTAAGCAAACAAGCATCAAAGAGATGAAGTTAGTTGTCACGCGGAGGTTCGTTCCCATGAGAGCGATTACATAACTCATAATTCAGCATGTATGGAAGATCCACATCTAACTTTAACATCCATTAACCCTAAGCACTAACACTATGCAATTAACACTACATCCATTAACTCTACGTTCCACAATGAGATAGATACTTGCTTCTCTCTCTCTCTCTCTCTCTCTCTCTCTCTCTCTCTCTCTCTCTCTCTCTCTCTCTCTCTCTCTCTCTCTCTCTCACACACACACACACACACACACACACACACACACACACAACATAAGAATATACAATTCCAATAACATTCAGATCCAACAATTAGCAAAATGCAACAAAAGCACGAGAGACGGAGGAAAAGAGTTAGAGAGTAAGGACATTCACAAGTCCATTTCATAAGAGAACCAATACGCTTGTATTGAAATGAAGATCTGAGCATGAGAGCAACTCGAGTTTGCCCCTATTTATAGTGGAGAGGAGGGCCTTGGCCTCAAAATCCTATTGGCCCATTTCTACCTCCCTAACTATTCAAATTTAAAAAGAGTGGGAACCCATTCAATAATTGGAGGGAGCCAATTATTGAACCAATTTTGAATTTGAATTTGAACCAATCTTGGTGGGAGTCCCAACTTTATTCACCCTAACTTGACATTTAGGTCTGCGACATTAAAAGTCCCACAAAAAGGCCTAAAGTCCTTTTATTGACTTTCTAATTATCAAATAATTATGTGATCATCAGATTGGACTTACACACACAGGGTGCCAAATCCCTCTCACTTATGAATTAGGGTTAGGGTTGCCTCGATATCCGCAAACCCTCCAACAATAAAGTAGGATGAGATGACACGGGATCATTTATCGATGGTTGTTTGAAATCATAGTATGTATGTTCTTGGAAGATTACATCCCTACATTGGTGGATGGATCACAGACTTTATAAGCCTTATGTTCGTTAGGATAGCCAAGGAACACACATTTATTTGTCCTATGATCCAGCTTCTTCCTAAGCTGTTTAGAAAAGTGAACAAAACATATACAACTAGAGATTTTTAAATGGGTGACACTAGGCTTGTGTCCATGCCATATTTCATAAGGAGTTTTGCTATTGACAGCTTTAATGCTAGATCAAATCTGCATGTAACAGGTTGTGGTAGTAGCTTCTATCCAAAACTTCACAAATAGGCACGATTGGTGTAGCATTGATTTGGTTGAGTTGAGAAGTGTTCGATTCTTCCTTTCTACAATCCCATTTTGCTGAGGTGAATAGGAAGTTGTAAATTGTCTTTGAATGCCATGTTCAGCCAGGTAGTCGGACATCTCATTAGAGAGGTATTTGTGCTTAATGAACATGATTGTAGACCATCTAGAACAATCATCTATGAAAGTGATGAAATCAATTGCATCTCCTAAGGATGGAGTTGGCATTGGACCACAAAGATCACTATTTACAAGGTCTAACACATGCCTTGTCTTGACGGAATGTGTTTACGGAAATTTGCTCCTAGAGTGTTTGACATAGATGCAAGATTCATAGAAAAATGATTTCCTATCTAATGAAAGAGGGAAATACAATCCATCAACTAAATTATTACAACGCATGTAGGAAAATGATATTGTATTTATGTGTCCAAATCGACTATGCCACAAAACAACATGATCGTTTACATTGTCATAAGAAGTACTAGCTAATGCTACTAAGTCAGATAATATATATAGATTTCCGACTCTAGTACACGTAGTTAGAATAGTAGCTTCATCGAAGATTGTACTGTTCAGAAGAGAAAGTAACAGTGTAGCCCTACTAAATTATTACAACGCATGTAGGAAAGTGATCTTGTATTTATGTGTCCAAATCGACTATGCCACAAAACAACATGATCATTTACATTTTCATGATAAGTACTTACTAATGCTACTGAGTCAGATAATACATCTAGATTTTCGACTCTAGTACATGTAGTCAGAGTAGTATCTTCATCGAAGATTGTACACTATTCAGAAGAGAAGGTAACATTGTAGCCCTCATCAATTATCTTAGAGACTTGTAGCTGAGGCACATGAAGAACATTCAGAACACAAATAGAAAGATCGTTTTTGAACTCGATCTTGACTTTGCCTTCCACGTGGATGGTGCTTGAATTTCTGAGGTAGATGAATTGACCTCTGATGTAAACTGCGTACTCAGTAAACCATTCCTTGCGAGAAGTCATGTGTTGGGTAGCGCCACTGTCTAGATACCAACTATCGTAGTCTTCATTGCTACTAATGTAAGCCATTAACAATTGTGATGGTTTGTCTCCATCAGAATCTTGCTCCTTGAATTTTACCCATTTGAGGAGTCTAGCTATTGTGTTTGTTGCTTCTTTACCTCATTGTAGATGCAGATGCAACACTCCTTGATGTCGTGATTAGCTCTTTTACAATATCTGCAGAAGAGCTTTTTTCGCAATCCAATGTTTTCGGCTTGAGTACGAGGCTTCTACTGCTGCGACTGCACTTGATTCTTGCCCTTGGAATAGTCTTTCTTCTTTGTGTATAGAACTAGGGACTTGTCTTCGACGTACCATTGATCTTTCTCCGTATCTTGAAGAAGACAACCGATCACCTTTTGAAGAGTGAGGTCAGGTTGTGTGGATATCATCACAACAAAATGTTCACAGGACTTTGGTAAAAAAGAAAGTAACATCATCATCATGCTTCCTTCAAGATTAGACATTCCGAATTGAGTGAGTGTCAATTGAGAAACAAACTTATCAGAAAGCATTTGTAGTGGAATACACATAAGAAAATAGAGAATCTGAATTAAGCTTATTGTGAATACAATGATCAAATAATGATCTTGTGCCCAAGAATGGTTCACAGTAGTGGCATAGTGTGTGCAATGATCTTACTTAGCTAGCTACAGATTAAATAATTATCTCTATTTTTTGAATGACTTTCACTCTCTCGGATATCTCTGATTATGTGAAATCGGATAGTTAAGACACAATGGAGTTCATGTAGGCACTCGGTTCACTCTTCTCCACTTACATCACATCATTGCCTACATATGCTCATGAATTGCCATTATGTATATACACATGAAACAGTTACAATGACTGCGTGGGCAACGAGC
Source organism: Diphasiastrum complanatum (assembly GCA_029204225.1). Classification (NCBI taxonomy): domain Eukaryota; kingdom Viridiplantae; phylum Streptophyta; class Lycopodiopsida; order Lycopodiales; family Lycopodiaceae; genus Diphasiastrum; species Diphasiastrum complanatum. The sequence continues at coordinate 7,769,279 of CM055106.1, read as the reverse complement.
GTGAAACAACACAATTACCAAAAAGTACTAAAGTGAACTGTGATGTGGTATGCATACGGGCCAGTGTGGATGACATGGACCTTGAATTTCGAAGACTTTGAATTTGAAGCAGGTCGAAGAAGATATAGAACTCTAAGGCCTCAAACTCGAAGAGTTCATCGTTGATCATGTTTCTTCTCTAGTTGATTGATTGCACAGACGTTCACCTTCAGAGAGTAAGACTGCAGTGTTGTTGGAGAGAGAGAGAGAGAGAGAGAGAGAGAGAGAGAGAGAGAGAGAGAGAGAGAGAGAGAGAGAGAGAGAGAGAGAGAGAGAGAGAGAGAGAGAGAGAGAGAGAGAGAGAGAGAGAGAGAGAGAGAGAGAGAGAGAGAGAGAGAGAGAGAGAGAGAGAGAGAGAGAGAGAGAGAGAGAGAGAGAGAGAGAGAGAGAGAGAGAGTTCATATTTACATAGTGTACTGGTGCTCAGGAATTGAGATGAACTCGAATGTTTCATGTTCTAATGATTCAAATTTTGGTGAGTTGGAGTGATGCTTAATTCCAACACCTCCCCCTTAAGCTTGGATCTTGAGTGAAATTAAACAAGCTACATAATGCAACATGATTTTCTCTTGACAGAGGCTTAGTCAAGATATCAGCCAACATATTGGTAGTAGGACAGTAACTTAATTCGACATCCTTATTCTAAACTTTCTCTCTAAGGAAATGAAATTGAACTTCAATGTGTTCAGTTTTAGAGTGAGTTCGTGGGTTCAGAGATAGAGCAATGCAACTCTGATTGTCACAATAGAGTATAGTTGGACCGATTTGAGAGATCATAAGATCTTGAAGCAATCTTCTAAGCTAGATAATTTCCTTCACTGCAGAGGTAGCTGCAACATACTTTGACTCTGTGGAGGACAAAGAAATGCATTTCTACTTTCGACTATTCCACGAAATGGGTCCTCCTGCTAGAAAGCAAAGATAGTCAGATGTGGATTTTCTTGTATCCACATTACCAGCCCAATCAAAGTCAAAATAAGTAAGTAATATAAGGGCATCCTCTATGTTTCCATTATAACATAAAGCATAGTGCTTAGTGGCTTGAATGTATCTTAGTACTCTGAGTAGAGCCTTCCAATGAGGTAGGCCGAGATTTGACATAAACTATGACAATCTGCTAATTGTAAATGCTAGATCAGGTCTAGTGCAGAGGCATACATGATTGATCCGACTATTGACTGATAGGGGTATTTTCATCGAGCACATATCATGAGTCCATAGGCGAGTCTATTGACTTGTAGTTTTCCATGCCATACCTGTAGAGTACACTAGTTAGATACCTTTTTTGACTTAATGTGATACTTCTCTTTGCTCTGTCTCTGGTTATCTCGATTTCCAAAAGGTAGTGCACAAGGCCTGAATCAGGCATTTGAATTCTTTCGACGAAAGTGTCTTTGTCTCATAAAGCAACTGATTCAAATTGCTGATGATTAGCGAGTCATCAACATATAGAGCTATTATGACATAGCTTGAGCCTCTGTGTTTGAGATAAACATTAGAGTCAGCAGAGTTAGGAATGAAGTCGTGATGTAACAAGAATTGATTGATTCTATCAAACCAGGCCCTTGGAGCTTGCTTTAGCCCGTAGAGAGCTTTATGTTGTTTACATACTTTGTGTTCTTGGCCTTGAAGGATGTAAACTTCAAGTTGATAGAAGTAGATGTCTTCTTGTATATATCCATTTTGAAAGGCTATCTGAACATCCATATGGTGAACTTCTAGATCTTCGGCAGCTACGAAGACGAATAATTGACTGAAGTTTTACGACTATACTGTATGTCACAATGTAGTCAATCCCATAGGTTTGTTCATAACCTTTGACGACTAGACGAGCTTTCCATCAGGCTGTTGAACCATTTGGATTGAGCTTCATCTTGAAGATCCACTTAGTGTCGATGATCTTTGCATCTATAGGAGCTTCGACAAGATGCCAGGTCTTGTTCTTCATCAATGAATTGTACTCATCATGCATGGCAGAATGCCAGTTGTCTGCATTCGAACTCGACAATGCTTCTGTTACTGAAGTAGGTTCATTGTTGCTGATGAATGCCTGAGATGATGATTTTCCTTGCTGTGCAATAGGGATATCTTCAATTTTCATCAGAATAGTTGCAAGAGGTCGAAGCCTATCGATGGTGATGGGAGTCGTTGGAACAAACTCTTGCATTGGTTGTTTCTACTTGAAGTCGAAGAATTTATCTTTGAGAAAGACAACATCTCGACTAACTGAGATGTCAAGGAAGAATTTATCTTCGAGGAAGACAACATCTCTGACTAACTGAGATTCGACTTGACTTGACATCAAAAATTCAATATGCTTTTTGTGATGTCAAGTATCCAATAAATATACTCCTGTAGTTGACGAGATCAAGCTTCTTTCTCAGATCAGAGGGAATGTGTACATAACAAATACAGCCAAACACTTGAAGGTGTTTTAGACTCGGTTTGTAGCCATAGAAAGCTTCGAAGGGAGTCTTTGAGTTGACTGCTTTGGTACTCGAATAGTTCGGCAGATAGCAAGTTGTTGAAACAGCTTCAACCCAAAAATTCCTGGTGAGCTGAGCATTTGACATCATTGATCGTGCTGCATTTAGCAATGTTCGATTCTTCCTTTCAGCTACTCCATTCTGTTGTGGGGTGTAGCTGGTGGTGAACTGATGATGAATGCCAAATCATGCCAAATAGCCGGACATTTCGTCTAACAAGAACTCTCCACCACTGTCTCTACTAAGGGTCTTGACTCGTTGACCAGTCTGTGTCTCAACGAACTATTTGAAGTATTTGAAACAGTTGAATGCCTCATACTTGTTCAATATCTTCTCTGTTTCTAGAGAATATTTCTTTATCGTTTTTTCAAAATGGTACATTGCTTCGAATTGAACAAGGCTTTGCAGCTTTGATCAGTGAGCTTGCTGACTAATAATAAATTTTTGGTCAGTTTGGGTACGTACAGTACATCCTTGATCAAGGTCAAATTACCATTTCGAAGATAAAGATGAACAGATCATTTGCCTTCAATCTGCAGTGTACTTGAGTCACCAAAGTAGACATACTTTGAATTTGCTGGTGTTAGGTATTCGAATAAGGACTTACATGAAGTCATGTGCTGAGAAGCACTAGAATCGAGGTACCAATCCATGGATCCTCTAATGGGTTCATCTTGTATCATTAGTAGTGTTGGGTCTTCGAGGGAGGTTCTGGCAAAATTAGATCCTCCATTCTACTTCATCTTCTTCTTTGCTTCGTTATGCCTGAGAACTCGACAGTCCTTGATGTCGTGATTGGTTCTCTTGCAGTACTTGCAGAAGAGTTTAATCTTGGGATTTTGATGCTGTCGATTGTGCTGTTGTGTTTACTCGTCTGAATCAAGTTGCTCAGCTTTTGTCTTCTTGTCCTTAGAAGATTTATTCTTTCGGACTTGTTGCTTATTCGAATAGAGAGCGACTGTCTTTGAATTCGACGTGGATAACTTTTCCTTCTTACTTCTTCCTGTAATAAACATGTTGTCACCTTTTGCTGAGACAGGTCAGGAGCATTGCTCAGTAGTAAAACGAGATTGTCGTAAGAGAGAGAAAAACTGGACAGAAGAGACATGTTAGCATCTTCGTCCGCACACTGGCGAACCTACTGCAACTAACTGATTGAGTGGCTATTTGAATTCGTTTAGATGATTAGTGACTGAGGTCCCTTCACTCATCTTGAGCGACAAGAACTTCTTTCTCAAGAGGAAATGAGCCAATACATCTGTTGTCTCGTATAGACCAATAAGAATGTCTCGTGCCTCTTTGGAGCTAGAACAATTAGCTATGTGAGCTATTTGTGAACCTTTAAGATTCAGAGATACAATGGCAAGAGCTTTGCCATCCTTAGCTTCCCAGGCGGTCAGCATGTCAGGTTCAACCGACTTGGCTATTGAACCGTTGACGTATCCCTAGAGTTCTTTTTCTGTGAGTATCATCTTCATCTTGAACTTCCACATGTGGAAGTCATCACTGTTGAATTTTTTGATCAAGCGGATTTTTGAAGATGTTCCTTCCATGATGAATGATCCAAGCATAGTAAAACAGTTTTGAATGCTAGTAATAGTTTGGAACGATGACTCTAATACCACTCTGTTGGAGGGCTCTTGAAGAAATTAGGTGCGGAATAGGAAACAGAGCTCCAACATAGAGAACTTTAACATGAACTTTACCAAACTACAACATTCATCGAATGGAGGAATGTCTTGGTAGGTGTCAAAGACAACCATGAAGGGAGCAAAACAATTAGGCGTTTGAGACAGCCATGCTTCATTCGAGATTAGACATTCTGAATTGAGTGAGTGTCAATTGAGAAAGAAACTTATCAGAAAGCATTCGTAGTGGAATACACATAAGAAAATAGAGAATCTAAATTAAGCTTATTGTGAATACAATGATCAAATAACGATCTTGTGCCCAAGAATGGTTCACAGTAGTGGCGCAGTGTGTGCAGTGATCTTACTTAGCTAGCTACAGATTAAATAACTATCTCTATTTCTTGAATGGACTCTCTCGGATATCTCTGATTATGTGAAATCAGATAGTTAAGACACAATGGAGTTCATGTAGGCACTCGGTTCACTCTTCTCCACTTACATCACATCATCACCTACATATGCTTGTGAATTGCCGTTATGTATATACACATGAAATAGTTACAATGATTGCGTGGGCAATGAGCGTGAAACAACGCAGTTACCATAAAGTTCTAAAGTGAACTGTGACATGCGGACGGGACAGTGTGGATGACGTGGACCTTGAATCTCGAAGACTTTGAATTCGAGTAGGTCAAAGAATATGTAGAACTCAAAGGTCTCGAACTCAAAGAGTTTGTCGTCGATCCTATTTCTGCTCTAGTTGACTGATTGCACAAACATTCAACTTCAGAGAGTAAGACTGTAGTGCTGTTGTAGAGAGAGAGAGAGAGAGAGAGAGAGAGAGAGAGAGAGAGAGAGAGAGAGAGAGAGAGAGAGAGAGAGAGAGAGAGAGAGAGAGAGAGAGAGAGAGAGAGAGAGAGAGAGAGAGAGAGAGAGAGAGAGAGAGAGAGAGAGTTCATATTTACATAGTGTACTGGTACTCAAGAATTGAGATGAACTCGAATGATTCATATTCTGATGATTCGAATTTTGGTGAGTTAGCGTAATGCTTAATTCCAACACTAAAGGCATCAAATATGTTTATTGAATCAAATACAAAGTGGATGGATCAATTGATCAATGGAACCACTATAAATTTCACTCTTACACAAATTGTAATTGCAATAGCTTATTATTAATCAATCTACGCCTATGGCGGAACAAGGAGAAGAAGAAGCAAATTAACTTCTAACTCAAAGAACTTGAATCATTTTCAAAAATTTAAAACTAAACTAATCGAATGATCTATTTCTAGATTTTTGATGACACAACTCTAATGAAATGTGTTGTTATCCATAGCATGTGCCACGTGGGGCTACAATATTGCACTAGAAATGTAAGACTCCACTATTCAATCGTGTTTTAGTCGAGTTTGGGACCCTCGACAATATGTCGGCTTTTGGTCGATTCAAACTTTGTTCAATAATCCCTCGAAACTGGTTTGATAGTATCTGTATTTATGCAAATAATCTCGCTACCTTCGACATTGTATCTATTATGCGAGTAAAACTACATAATAGTTCCACATTACAAATGATTACATTGATATATATATATACATATCCTTCTTGGATCTAGGGTTTAGGTTTAAGCTTCAACCAGTTATGACCTAACCCTAGAATATTAACTCTAATATGGCCCTTTAACCCTAATTTTGACCTCATGAGAGTGAGATCCCTCAACAATACATAAATTGTTATTTTTGGCCCTATATTCTCTCCAAGGCTAAAATGGCCTTTTGTTCTCACATGAAATGATGCTACAAGACCTCAAATGAGGAATATGAACATTGTGAACTTTGTCTAAGCATATATCCACGTGTCCAATGCCACATCATCACATACAAGTGAAATTACAACAAACTAGTCAAGCTAGAATTGTGAGATTTTAATATTCCTCACAATTTAGCTTGATGAGACTATTCTGGATCAATAATTAATACATTAGTAAAAATAACATAATGTCCAGGTTCTTGTTATATGGAGTGACTATGATCACTCATCATGGTAATAATATGATTTGAGCTCCAAGTTCTCACATGTAGTGAGAGCTCAACAAAGATTGTCTGAGCTTTGTCTTTGACAGCTTGTTGAATGAACATCTTGGGCTGAAAAATGAGAGTCCCCTCCTCAAAATAATCATGAAAAACAATAGCTTGCCACAAGATCCAACTTTGGTGTGAAGTACATACAACCACAGTTTGAAATCTCACCATCTTGACTTCATCCAACAAAACAATGAATTCCTTCCAATGAAGATCTTCATTTCTTGGAAATTCAAGAGCGAATAGGTCACAAGATGAGGCCTTTGAATCTTTCTTTGAAACTCCAATCAAAGTAGTAATGAGCACTATGTCATCATCATAAGATATAGGATGAAAAACAATGTTCATACTAGCATCATCAAATGGCATTGTATGAAACATAAAATAAGATGAGTAAAGGGAGATATGAAGACACTTCCTTGATGCTCCTTTGTCTTTACTCAAGCCTTCATAATGATGTAGATTTAATTAATGAAATCTAACACTCCCCCTTAATGTAAACTCATAAAATAAAGGTATTAAGTTAAGCAAATTGGTAAACTTGAAATCTTTGCTGAATGCCAATGCCTTTGTAAGTATATCTACTGTCATGAATTATGTTATGCAAAATATTAAAATAACCTTCCTCTTGAGTACGTTGTCTCTAACAAAATAATATTTTATCTCAATGTGCTTGCTCATGAAATGATACTTAGGGTCAATAAATAAAGTAATTGTACGATAATTTTCACAAGAAATGGAAGTAGCATGTAATTGACTAAGATCAATGTTCGACAATAGATGCCTTAGCCAGATAGCTTTCTTTGCAGCATGTGCAGTGGCAATATATTCGACTTTTGTTGTAGATAATGCAATCAAATTTTGCTTCTTGTTGTTCTATGAGATAGGACCCTTGTCGAATACAAAGACATAACCTGATGTCGACTTTCTCCTATCAACATCTCCAGTCCAATATCCATTTGTAAAACCTTGAAGAAGATTATCTTGGGTATTCGGATCATCATTCAAATTTCCACCATAACAGATGCAATGATTTTGTGTCGACTGTAAATATTGAAGGACTCTAAGTAGAGCTCTCTAATGAGTGAAATCTAGATTCGACATATATTGGCTAAGTGTACTAACTGAATAAGCAACGTCAGATCTAGTACAAATCATTGCATACATGAGCAAGCCAATAATAGAATGATATGGAAACTGTTTCATTTGCTCAACTTCTTCGAAAGACTGGGGACATTGGTCCTTTGAATATCTCAAACCTAGATCCATTGGAGTTTTCCACGGGAGTGAAAGTTTTTGAATATTTAACATTTGGGATTTGAGAAAGTCTTCTAAAAACAAGCCTTGCATAAGATGCGCTATTATTACAGTGCAATCAGAGTAGAAAATGGAAGCATTTAGCTACTGCAATTTAGTATTCAACAATACAGACTACTTCCAACACACACTTTTGTCTCGTTCTACTATTTCTATGATATAAGTTATGATTTTAAATATCGACAAACGATCTGCTCTTTTTCGCACTTGTGAATGATAGCAAAGCTATACTTGTGATGATAGTGCATTTGCTAGTGATTCAAAAATTAAATGTCCAGGTGCATATCTTAATTATACTAGTATAACACCACATTTAGATTCTTATCAAAACCATTTATAAGTTAAGAAAAAAAAAATCTTCTATAACAAAATATATAAAGTCTACAAGTAATTGTCCAACACAATACTTGATCATATGTTTATGTTCACCGACTAGGTTAAGTGCACCAAGTAACCCTAATAACCAGAAATACATAGTAGATTCATACAATATTAATCATGCATAAATGACAACAATCCCACTATGCCCCAATACATACACATATGTCCTTATTTGACAAATTCCTCCAAAATCTGCATATGTTAGTCACATACCTTGTTGAGAATCTTATAACCCAGTTATAAAGGAATTATATTCCTCATGAGTATTTAACATATATGGGAAATCTTTGAGGCTGAGAACACATTCTCTCTCACGAGGTTTTCCAACCCAACTTACCTCTTACGAACCAAATTTCTCCACTTAATCAACCCCTCCTTGGTCCTATTACTCCAAGTAAGATTAGGTTGATACAATACCGACATTCTAGACTTTATGTTATGATCACTCCTATCCCTCACAAAATTGGGATCAGTAACTTTTGATCTTACCCAGTACTACTTGTAACGAGTTTCAATTTCAAACCACCTCTAGTTCCAGATTGTTCAACACAATCGCTAGAGAAATTTTCTTATTCAAAAACTGTGCAACTAATAAGTTCTCTAATAGAATCTTACCCATTACTTCACCACTCCTTTTTGAATCTCCAAATTTCTTAAAAAATTAGCTAAAGAAAGATGACACTGAGAAAATCTGAATCTTGAAAAGTCAATAATTAGTTCCTTCCAAAAAAGATTCACTCTATTATACACAAAACTTTTTCTTCCAAACATTTTCATACAAGTGACAATAACCATTATCTATTTGAGATCTATCTACGCATAAGAGACAATCTAGATTCAAGAAATTGAAATACACTTATCTTGGAACATCTCAAATTTCAAGCCTTAACCATACAAATAGTAATAAAGATGATGATAAAAATCCTTTAGAAAAAGAAGTAATTTTCACGTTGGAAGGATCATATGAATTTTATCTGATGTCTAGTATTCGAGAAATTCATAAGAAGTAAATTTCTTTAGAAGGTGAGAAATAGCTTTAAGGGTTTCTACTTTGTAATTTATAAGCTACCGTTAGGGATCTAGATCTATATCTCATAATTTCCCAAAATACCTTGAAACAAGTAACCATTGGATTCACCCGTTAGTATTACCATTACTTTTAACTATTAACCACTGGTCTACAAATCACTCTAGCACAATAAGTCCCCTTTGGAATCACTAATGTCCCATACCATCGACTTTTTTTCCAAGAAAATTATTCGCTTCTAGGTCTGTTTACTAAAAAAAATCAAAAAGATTAACTGGCTCTCCTATTTTTTTAAATATAGAATATGATCTTCAACCAATTTCAGAAGATACTTTATGCCATCAAATTCTCTCATGTTCCTCAAGTAATTCACCGTAGATGAAATTAGCATCTAAGAATACCACTAGGCATTGACCCAGGTATGGACAAGATATATCGTTCATATATTGTTGAAATAACACAAGTGTGTTCAACTCAAAACAATCGAAATAAATCTATATCAAAATGGTATGAGAAATTTCATTCATTCCTAAAGATTCTTAACCGCCATATCCAATATTTCAGAGATCTTAAAAATCCATCTCGATCTGGTTACAAAACAAGCTACTCCACCAATCTTGCCAATAAAATCAACATCTACACACAAAATAGAATGCAAACTCTAATAGAACTTGATCAAACATGAATCAAAACGTAAAGTACTGTTGCTGTCCATACAATTACAACAAGCTATTGTATTTCACACATGTGAGCCTGGAAATAGCAAATATAGATCATTCTACACATAAAATTGCAAGATATCACAAGTATAGTGCACCAATGGATAGTAGAACCCAAGAGAACCATGTATAAGCATGAAATGAGATAGAGAAGAGAGAAGATCTGCTTCTCCACGAGTTACATTCTTTTATATCGCATAGGCACATATCTATCCCAACCAAGCCTCGGAGAATCTATAAATTTGGTTCCTGATGGATAACAATAATCCATTTACGAAATTGTGATTTAACAAGGACTACACCTTGTTTACCGTCACATTCAACTAAAATCCTTTTGGTCATTCACAAGATTTCGAACTCCCTCCCATCTGAGAGTTCCAACTCTTAGGAATAAGGCTCTATCATGTACTAACGGTACAAATGTGATCCATGTATCCATTCCCACTTCTCATCACAATTCCCATTCAAAATTATGGTCAAAATCCATTGTCAAATAGATTTTCAACAATTGGTATTATGCAAATTTTTAGATGGATTTCCAAAAATCCAAATCACATAATACAAACACATTCACTTACCCCAATGTCCATTTCTTCTCCCCTTATAATTTTCGATTCCCCGAAATTTTTTATCCAGCTAAGGTAAAACAGAGTCTTATAGACATATAATAAATGACACTATTGTGTACTGAATAGGTAATTTTGTAGGTTACCTATTTGAAGATTTCGTCAAAAGATTTAGCTTTTTTGATGATTTTAAAAAAGTGGGTCCAATTTGGGCAGTTCAAAATAGATTCAGCCAAAATATAGATGTTTTTATAATAATTGCATTAAATTTTGGATGTTAATTTTTTATAAAGTGTAAAAATTGAGACTATGATTCGTATTAACCATTTCATGAACAAGACTCTTAAAATAAATAGCATACATCTCAAACAAACAAAAACAAATTGTACTTCAGACTTTTTGATGTACTTAAAATATGTCAAAATTGGGATATTGTAATTTGAAATAGTAAATGCAAACATAAGATTATTAAACATTATATAAAATTTTATTGATATTAAGAATATAATGTCATGTCAATGTAAAGAGCAAATATTTATATTTCAAAAGAGGGTTTGCATGATACAAGTATCAACAATAAACATAATCAAATTACTGAGAAACATTATATGATAATTGATTAATAAAACTTAGTAACATATAATCTCTTACAAAATTAGATTAAATTTTAAAGTTGTGTAGTAAACTTCTCTCAATTTGTTTCTAAAGTCAATGAAACAAGTCAACATAAAATATTTGAAAATGCTACATAAAATCTTTATAAATTTTCTTATAAAAGTTATATCCTGTTGATATTTCCTTATACGTTTCATGAAAAAGTCCTAAAAAACAACAATTAAGGTTCATAGTTAGAATCAAATTTAGAAAATGTTAAAGGAAACAACAAAGTTTTTGTCATAAAACAAGCATTTCTGGGCATAAAAATTAGAAGTTCTCAATACAAAATATATAAGTTTTGGACAAAAAATATGTAAGTTTTTGTTGTAATATTGACAAATATAATCAAGCAAGCGATATTATCATTCAACGCTGATATGAAAATGATCAGAATTCTAAAACTTTGTCAATTTGTATTGTACATGTGAACTAAACGATACAAAAAGTGCTCAAAAAATGAGTTTATGACATGAAAACTCATTATGGGGACAAAAAATACATAAGAAAAGTGGGCTGTGAACCTTCCAAGTGATCCCCGGGAACGAATCGAGGGTTCATGACAAAAAAAAAACAAAGATCCCTCAATTGAATCCCGGGAATTGAATTCAATGTTCATCGCCCATTTTTCTTATGTATATTTTGTTCCCAAAAATGAGTCTTCTCTGTCACAAACCAAAAACATAGAAAACAATGAGAAGTATTGAATTTATATATCACGGGCTAACAAAACATAGATGTTTTACAACTAGAATATTCATTGCCTGACATTATGTTTTTATCAGCTTGTGCTAAATGCCATTAATGATGTTAAACTAGAATTTGTATATATGCCTTACAAGAATAATGAAGTCCGTCCAAGTCTCTCAATATTTCAGTTTAATGTTTGATTTAAATTGGAGGTGTTTTTCAAAGCATGTTCACATGTAAATAGTTCGTTGTACAACTGTTAGTTAATAGTAGACAAGCTAAAAAAACATGCTCCTAGTAAAATACTCTTCTTGTGCGGGTTTTGACATTTTGAGAGTAAATTTTTTGCGAGTTTTGCGAGTTTTTTTTACTCATGATCCAACAAAATGGTAGCATATCGTGTGCTACTCTTTTTATGCCACTACATGATTTTTTAAGAACAAGAATTGTGGTTTGATACATACTTAGAAATTTGACTATCCATCAAATTCTAAATAGGTCCACCACAAAATACTTTGTTACTCTATAAATATAGGTTTACTTTTATTTCTTGAAGTTTTAAAGGTTAGCATGCTGGTGTCTACAATTTTTTTATTTAAAAAAAATAAATTTTTTTGGAAGAACTTTTTGAAAAAATAATTTTTTTTTTTGAAACTGATTCGACTAGCATGCAGGTGTGCTAGTCGAGTAAATTATAAAAAAGCTAGTTGACATATTTGAGGACCAAATTTTGAGTAAAAACATTTTTGGAATATTTATTTCAACCTCCAAACATCATAAGCTGACATGGTAAGTAAAACAACTAATTTTTTTTTTTTGTAGCCTCTAAATATAGCATGTCGCTGTGCTATATGAAATGAGAAAATTTTTTTGTAGCCTCCAAACATAGCACGTCGGCGTGCTAGGCGAGACCGCCTGAAATATTATTATTATTATTTTTCGAGCGGTCTCCATGTGCACGATGTGCTACATTTGAAGGCTGCCAATTTTTTTTTTAATATCGCCAACTTGAGGGTGGTTTTAGTATAGGGAAGGCCCTCGGGTCCCTGGAGCCTTAAAAATTCGTAAGGTTCCTCCCTTAGTAATTGTATGCTATCTAATAAATTGTGCCATGTAATTTGAAAAAATTTGGTAGGTCTTTATGATTATAGATAATGGTAAGTGCACTTACGAGACACGATCAATGTTTCAAACAAAGAGTTTCTTGGCACATCATGAGATCATCACTCCTCGCAAAGTGTTGAGGAGACCTGTTGTGGCCCATTAGTGTGTTTAAGAAATTTGCTTGTCAGTGGTAGTGGGTGGCAACTAAACTTGCTGGACGATGGGGTTGGGTCCCAAGAGGAATCCCTCCTTGGCGAATAAGCTTCCGCCTCATGTGTGCCCCTAAAGAGTAGTTTGAAATGGAGGGAGGCCCATATAAGAAAGAATGGACCAATGATAGGTAACCATGCCTTGCCCCTTTTCATACCCACATTTGAAATGGGCATGAGACTAATGGGCCAATCACGAGCAAGGAAGATGAATGGGCCAAACATATATCACACTATTACCAAGCAATTTACAAAGACAATTCTAAAGGAGGGTGCTCCGTGTGCATACAGTGACATATGTGTGTACATATGAGTACACATCCATACATACAATATTTAGAATTTAGAGACTCTAACTAACTCAAAACCAAATGGTTTATACACAAAAGTTACAATGAGGCTCAATATACCCGATAGAATGGCCTCAAAGGGCCAACAACATACTACATTCTTCAGGACGACCCAAAAGGGCATGAAACAACAACCTTCACAACTTTGAAGGGCAAACCGCAACATACTCCATGGTCTCCAAGGGCAAGGAACAGCGGAGTTTGTGGCTCCAACGGGCATGCAGCACCGGTCTTTGCGCACCCGGTAAGGGGATAGGCAACATATTTACTCTTCACAACATGGAAGGACTACCTTAAGGTGGAGTAGAGGCCCAAAGGGTACATTTCTCATATATGTACAGGGGGTTCGAACTCGGGTGGGTAAAAGCCCCCAAGTCAAGTAGTTTTCCACCCTTTTGCACATGGATGGAGATGGACAAAACCCTAGCGATGGCGCACTTCCTGCAGGAGCAAAGAGAGTGAAGAAGCAGCAGTGAGGGAAAGATTGACCCATGGAGCCAAGGGCAGAAAGGATGCGGGGCTAAAGCTGGATCCCTGAGCGTCAGTGGCCACTTCGAGCGATGGTATGTAGGTATTCATTCATCCACCGCATTGCCAAATAGTAGGGAAATTTATGGCCCCGGTGCAAATTTGCACACAGTGACCAGATTTCCTGATTAGATCCATGGTTTTTAGGGTTGAATCGCTTGCTGCCATGGCATTTAGGATTGAATCAGTTGCTTTTTTGATTGGATCCATGGTATTTAGGGATTTGTCATTGGCTTTTCTGATTGGATCCATGGCATTTGGGGTTTAAGCAATGGCTTTTCCGATTAGATCCATGGCATTTAGGGTCGAATAGGCTGCTTCGTTTACTAAAAAAAAATCAAAGGCACTCAGGGTTGAATGGTTTGCTTATCCACGGCATTCAGTGTTGAATTGGTCGCTTTTCTTTAAAGTTTTTATACTTTTAACAGCATTGAAGCAAGTTGCCTTAAGGACTGTGCCTCAGTTGCATTCTGCATCGCTGGTATGGCACTCCATAGTAACACCGAATCGAGACCTGGCCCTTTCACAAAATTCATAATGAATCAAATGGAATGAAGATATTTATTATCTTTTCTTTTTCAAACATTTGGAGTCTGCGTGGAAAAATTTCCAAAAGTTTGAGAATTATTGTAGTTGTTAAATCAGGAAATGCTATTGCCTTTTTTCCTAAGAAAATTTAAACTATTATCCAAGAAAATTTTAAATTGTTTTTGAATTGAGCTGATCCAAATCAGGCTGGTAACTGGGTGACACTCATATTGAGGATTGTAGCAATCGTTGCTAAAGTTGTTATTAAAATGTCCAAATGTGATGGGGCTTAAAGGGATGATATGTTCCACCCCACCCCGACTACTTGAATGTCAATTGCACATTGAGTGCTGCTTATTTGAAATGTTGTAGTAGTTGTTGATGCAAACGTGGACATTTGAAAAATCCAATGGTTCAGGCTTAAAACTCCATTGTCCCTAGGGTCAAGATGAGGTTGGAGTGACTTGTAAAAGCTATGAGTGGGCTTGTTCGTAGTGCATATTGGGCCCATGCCCTCCTAAGGGGCTCTAGCTTTTGGTCAACCGAAGCCCACACATCAAGAAGTCCCTTCGTCCTAAGATGCTCACAGGACGGCTCTGGCCACACCTACCCTGTAGCACTCATTGTAGTCACCGCCCTCCTCCATGCCGGGGTTCTAGCCAGATGAAATGGTAGATCGTAGATGTAGAACAACTATCATGGCTATGGGAGCGAACCTGGCCACATCGTAGTTCCTACCCCCTAGCTGCGCAATGCGGTCCTGTCTATCTCTCCCTCTCTTAGATGGATGCTGTGGTGCTGGTATGGTCACGGTGGTTGGAGGTGGTGTTGAGGATCCCATACCAGAAGGCGGGTTAGGCCAACTACTAGGCCCTGCCTCATCTGCAACTCTGTCATCTTACTCCTCTCCATGAGAAGCGATCGGTGAGCAGAAGGCAATCGGGGGGCGTGACGTGGTGGCCTCTGGCTGTGTCACTGCATCTCGATCTGCCAAAAAAAACATTTCAATTTAGGTGCCTGGTGAACCACTGGACTATAGTGACTATAGTGACTAGTCTAATACCTATGATTAAAAAGCACATAATACAGTGACTATAGTGAACCACTGGACTATAGTGACTAGTCTAATATCTATGACTAATAAAGCACATTTTCAAGCGACAAGTCATTCTAATTTCTGTTAGAAATAATAAATGATAATGTTAGTTTCCCATAGGTTACTTTGACCCAAAAGGTCGAGACTTGTGTAACCATGGGTTAGGTTTATTATTTAGACCATGTTAAGTCAGTTTTAGTTAAGTTGGACTCAATTTTGGTCTAGTAGTAACTCGTGGGTCCAAGTAAAGTCTAATTATGTTAAGGGACCCTATCTTGACTTTTGAGGGTGCCCTATAATTAGTAGTGGGTTTGGAAGGTTCTAGAATTTAGGGTTTGGAAGAGTCTAGGCCCTTGGAAGGCCTATTTATATGTACTCATTATTCATTTGTAATTCATTCCCTTTCTAGCATTGGTACTACTTTCTCTCTCCTTGAGGGCGCCTAACCCTCTCCCTCTTCTTCTTGTATATGGAGATTGAATGTTAGAAGGATCTTGGCACTTTGGTTTCCTACATGGTATCAGAGCCATGGATCTTCTATGCTTGATATAGGGCGCCCTACCAAAAGAGATCGTCTTCACTTAGGGATCACAAAAATTCAGCACCTTTGCTGATTTTTTGGAGTGAAGATCGTTCAATTTTGACTCTTTTCCGTTTTGCAGGAGGGCGCCACACATCAAAGTAGATAATGGGATTTTGGGCGCCCAAAAATCAGTTGGCTGTTTGCTGATTTTTCAGGTTGCAGGAAGGCGCCATTAATTATCTTCTTCGCTTCGAGGCTGCTTTTAGGTTGCCCACATCCGTGTAGGTTTATCCTACTTCCGTTGGTCCGCTGCTGCCCTATTTTTCAGATTTGCTCCTTTGCAGGAGGGCGCGCTCATCTACAAGCAATTTTTATCTTCTGATTTGGCTGAAAAATCAGCACCCTTGTTGATTTTACAAAGTGAAGATCCGCTTCTTTTTGCTTGTTTCTAGGTGTGGAAGAAGGCACTGATTTTTTGTGATGATCCGATCGTGTTTCCAACAGCCCTATCCGTGTGTGTATTGTTCACACTTTTTGGCAAGAAAGAAAGGTTCCGGAAAAAGCTTTGTTGGAGGCTAACCTAATTCTTTGCTTGCTGGTTTTTTGAGTTTGTAATGCAATTTCAGGCTGAAATCTTCAGCACACAAGGCTTGTAGGAGGGCAGGTTCCTACATCCATCTAATGTGTGGTTTCGACACATTTCGGTGCTGATTTTCCAGATTTGATACTTGTTGGGTTTTGTGTCTTTTAGGGCACATTTAGGGTTTGAAAAAGTATATCTTCTTGGCTGGTTCTTATGGCAAGAGATTTGGGAGCAATTCGTACTTGTTCGGGCGAAGATATGTTGGATGGCATCAACTATTTTTCATGGAGTTGCAAGCTGAGGTTTGGCATCGACGTGATGATCAAGATTTTATCGGTAACAAGATCTATCTTATATCATTTGAGATTTTGCAAGACCTCTAAAAGTGCTTGGGAAACACGATATATAGAATAAAAGATTCATCATCATGCTTTCTCCTCTCTACTTCATCCTCTTTGAAGGTAGAAGAGCAAAAGCATGCAAAGTTTGATCATTGTCTTTCTACAAGTACAAGTTTGCATCAAAATGTTGGTATGGTAGAGCATTCTTCTTCTCTCGAGCCATTTGTTGCAAATGATGGATGCATTAGTGAAGAACTTTATGAGCAAGCTTCTCAAGTTAATGTTTTGGAAAAGGTTGAAATCAAGCATTCTTTGAAGCCATTTTGTACTAATGGAGGAGGGGAAAAAATCATGTCAATTAGTACATTGGCTCAAAGTGGCGTGTTGCTGGATTTTTTGGGTGCTCAAAGTGGCAAGCTGCTGGTTTTTTTCTTGAATATGGTGGACAGCATATTCAGCCATGGTTTATTGATCATTTTCAGCGTATGTTACATCGTGAGCATCCTATTATGCATCGGGAACGGCCCGTGGAAGGGCAAGGTCCACATTTGGAACACTTTGGACAACAAAGTGTTGGTGATTTTGTGGCTGTTGGACAGCCTGCTACAGCCTCTTGTTGGCTGTCCAAGTCTTTGTGGGATAACAAAGCATCTTTTTACCTTGAAGGAAACACACATGCCTCACCAAAATAGGTACCTTATGCTGATTTTCCTGTTTCGATGCTTCAAATAACTTTGAGATCAAATACAAACACTGGATAGACATGTATCATAGTTGCTCGTTTGATCCGAAAATCCCTATAGGGTTTCCCAAATTGCTGCTTTTTTTTTTTCCCTCTTATCTTGTTTTTACGTTCTCTTTGGTTTTTTTGAAGTTTTTTTCTGAGTTTTAGTGTGCTTAAAAAAATAGGCGATTGGGGTGCTGTGTCCTGGATTGTTGGCATTTTGGAACACTGTTGCACCGGATTGCAATCTACTGCAACTGCGAGTCATGTACATACTGTCCGCATGCAGGGTTATAGAAATACTGCTATGACCTTCTATGACAAAAAATACTAGTGATTTGAATGACGTGTGTCAAAGTAAACGATCAGTAAAACACAATTCATAAGCCGTAGTGAACTAATTAGAACTAGGTAGAAGGCCTTGTAAGTGTAAAATGCTTCAAGTCCATCCAATAAAAGAATAAAAATGAATTATGTTAGAATTTTGTGAAAGAAATGGTGAACGAAATAGGGAGAGTCTACTTGAAAAAATGTGATTTCAATGGGGTAAGGGATTCTTTTTCAAAGTTAAAAAAAATAGTAAATAAGCTGTTATTTCCTACATTCCGAACGTACAGAATCTTTCCGTCTTACGGAACATAACGCTTTGAACGAAAAGGTTCAAAATGGGTCGATTCTTGAATATACATCACAATTCTAATTTCTTTTATCTATATTATATACAAAGATCAATAGAGGAGAGAAGCTGAGTTCTTTCTTGAAGCATGAAATGTATCCTGCCTGGTCCACCACGAACAAAGTTACAATTTCTGGCAAGCACATTACCTAGTATTCTTGTCAGACATATTACCTTCATCTATCAGGATTGTTGTTCTATCATTCCATCAGGATTGTGAGATTTGCAATCTTATTTTTCTTAAATAAAAATCCTGAAAATTATGTGATTCTAGACAATTAAACTTTAACCGTATTTGAGTTGCTTGTTATACAATTTAATGGAACATGGCACCTAACAGAACAATGGAAAGTCACACTTGACTCGTGATTTTCAACAGCTAGTAGGAATATGCCTTTATACATTAATATACTATATGCTTTAAAAGATCAAAACACGAAATTCCATGTTCTGTACATAACAACCTTGTTTTGAACACCAGGGAACGATGGTTTTCTTGAAAGGTCCTAACTGCTAAGGTGTCAGAATTTGTGATACAAATTCTAGATGGAGATACTAGTCCTACTAGCACTCACACAAAACCCAAGCATAGAGAGAATTCAGATCATAGGAGAATTGAGCAATTGCTCTAGCTCATTGAATTGAATGGAATAATTGTGGTGGGGTGCCAGCCTTCTTAAATAGTTTCTCTAATGATTGATAAAAGCTAATGAGCCTAAAGTAAATAGCAAAAGACAAAAAGCTAATTGCTATAATTACTACCTATATTGGGTAAACACCCAAGATGAGTTTCTAAGTGATAAAAGCAAATCCTATTCTAGTAGTAGTGCACCCACCTACATGCATGACTAAAAAACGAATTTACTATAAATAGCAATGACCCTAAAATATGACTTACTATAAATAGTAATGGCCCCTAAAAATAGCACGCAGGCGTGGCCAAACTATCATTAAGGGGTGTCAAATAAACATTAATTTCTAACACTCCCCCTTAATGTTTACTTTGTTATCTATTACTCCTAGAAGTTCTCTAAACTTCTGAAATTTTTCTTTGCCAAGACCTTTGGTAAAGATATCTGCAACTTGCTCTTCTGTAGGGCAATAGATAAGCTCCACTTCATTACTTTGAATTTTCTCTCTGATGAAGTGTTGTTGTACTTCAATATGCTTTGTCCTGCTGTGAAAAACTAGATTTTTTGCCAATTTAATACAACTCTGATTGTCACATTGAAGTACCGTAGGTGAATCTTGTACCATATGTAGATCATGTAGAATCCTTCACAACCATATTGCTTCACATGTTGCACTCGTAGTAGCTCGATATTCTGCCTCTGTAGATGATAAAGCAATAGTATATTGCTTCTTAGAACTCCAAGAGATAGCACCAGAACCAAGACTAAAGATGTAACCTGTAGTAGATCTTCGGTCTTCCGCATCTCCAGCCCAATCAGCATCCACATATCCCTGTAACTTCAAATCATCCTGTCTACCATAGAGAATACCAAATCTCAAAGTGCCCTGGATATATCTGAGTATTCGCTTAGCAACTTTCCAATGAATCTGCTTAGGCTTAGCCAGAAACTAACTAACCATACTCACAGCATAAGCAATATCTGGTCTTGTAGTAGTTAGATAGATTAAGCTTTTAACAAGCTTTCTATATAACGTCTCATCTACATCCTGATCTTTCTCAGCTTTAGTAAGCTTACATCCACTATCATATGGTGTAGAAATAGGCTTGCACTTTGACATATTGAATTTTTCAAGAATTTCATGAGCATACTTAGATTGAGAAATGAATAGTCCTTGTGCTACTCTCCATACCTCAATACCAAGAAAATATTGTAGTGAACCAAGATCTTTCATATCAAATTCCGATGAGAGATCTTTCTTGATTCCTTGAATCATTCTAGGATCTGATCCTCTAATAATAAGTTCATCCACATACATCACTACAATAACAATATGATTATTTCTGACCAAAACATAAAGTGTATGCTCCGAACTACTTCTCTGAAAGCCAAGCTCCTCAAAGTACGTGTCAATCCTCGTGTACCACGCCCTGGGTGCCTGCTTAAGTCCATATAATGCCTTGTCCAACTTGCAAACCTTATCTTCATGTCCTGCTACTATGTATCCCTCTGGCTGCTCCATGTAGACTTCTTCCTCTAGCAATCCATTCAGGAATGCACTCTTTACATCCATTTGTTGAATATCCCATTCAAACTGAGTTGCCAATGATAAAACAGTCCTCATAGTAGTAGACTTAGCAACCGGTGCAAAAGTTTCCTCATAGTCAATCCCTTCCTGTTGAGCATAACCTTTTGCCACCAATCTTGCCTTATGTTTATCTATAGAACCATCTGATTTGTACTTAGTCCTATAGACCCACTTGCATCCAATAGCCTTTTTACCTGTAGGTAGCTGAACAAGTCTCCAAGTCTTGTTCTTCATGATTGAGTCATACTCCTCATCCATAGCTTTCCTCCAAATATCCTCTTTTTCAGCCTCTCTGAAAGTAGATGGATCCTTTTTCTCTAATATTGTGGCCATATATGCAAAATGTACATCCCCATCTTCATGATGATCCTCTTGTTGATCCTCCTGTCGATCTTGATCTTCATGTTGCTTTTCAAGTCTAGCTGATCTCCTAGTTCCATGTGTACTGGACTCTCCCTGTTCCATAATAACACTATCCTTGATAGTTTCATAATACCACCTAGACAATCTTCTAGCTTCTGATGTAGGATGCTTCCTGCTTGGTGAAGTAGGAGGTGAATAAGGATCCCATATACTTGACCTCTCCTTCCTCTTTCCTATCTCAACCAAAGACACTTTAGGTTCTTGAATTGGCGTAGGTGATACATGTGTCGATTCAGGTTCCTGTAATAACTCGTCACATAATATAGGGATTCCACCATCTTGATCTTTATCAAAATATATCTCTATTTTTTTATGAGTTGCCTCCTCATCAAAGATTGCATCCCTACTTATGATTATTTTCTTACCCTCCAAGTCATATAACCTGTATCCCTTCTCTTGATTATCATAACCAAGAAATAAACACTTGGTCGCCTTAGAATCCAATTTGCTCCTTGAATCCTTAGGTATGTGAGAAGAAGCAATACTTCCAAACACTCTCAAATGACTTATATCTAGCTTCCGACCCGTGTAAGCTTCCTCTGGAGTTCAATTCTCTACAACCTTTGTAGGACTTCGATTCAAAAGATAAACAACCCCGTCTTAACTGCTTCACCCCAAAACATATTTGGAAGATTTTTACTCTTGAGCACACTCCTCGCAGTTTCCACTATGGATCGGTTCTTTCTTTCCGCAACTCCATTTTGTTGAGGCTTGTCCGTATTTGCAAATTGTCTCTTTATACCATGATCCTTGCAAAACACCTGAAATTCCGTAGAAAGATACTCTCCCCCTTTGTCCGAGCGAAGTATCTTTATTTGTCTATCTGTTTCTTTCTCCACTTGTGTCTTAAACCATGTGAAATATTTGAAAGCTTCACCCTTATTCTTCAGAAGATAGATCCATGTCTTCCTAGAATAGTCATCCACAAACACCATAAAGTAACTTGCTCCCCCATAAGATTGAGTCTTCATAGGACCACACAAATTTGTATGAACAAGTTCTAGAACATTTTTCGCCCTGAATGTACTAGGCAAAAATTTCTTTATTTGATGCTTGCCTAAGACACAGCCTTCACAAACCTTGTGATCAGAAACGACTTGAGGTAGACCTGTAACCATGTTAAATTTCCTCAAGACTTGTAGACTTTTGTAATTCAGATGTCCATACCTCTCGTGCCATAACTTACCCGATTTGATCGATTCTCCTGCATATCTTGCTGCTTTTTCTTCTTCTTCTTCCCTTTGCCACCCTTCTTGGAACTTTGCTCTTGCTTCTTTGCCAGGAATGCCTGTTCCTTGAAATCGTCCCTGTTTACAATATTCTGTCGTCTCATTTCTTCCTGTAGTAAGGTGGCATTTAGCTCATCGAAAGAAGGCCTCATTTCTCTTAACGATAGCATCATTACAAAGTTCTGATAGGCCAAAGGTAGACTATTAAGTACAATGGATACCAATACTGAATCTTGAACACTTTCTCCAACTGCAATAAGTTGCCCTCTCAGATCTTTCACTCGAGTAAAGTAGTCCGTTACCGATTCACCTGTACCCATCTTCAACGTGTGAAGCTTATTTAGTCAAGAATAAGATTCGTGACTGATTTAATCATATCTTTAACTGATAAGTTGATAATATGATGAGCTTTTCTTCTATGTTTTTGATACTCCCGCAACTCCCTGTCAGTGGTAGGAGGTATCTCAACACCTGTGACGATATCCCAATATTCTCTATCTTGGAGAATATTTTGCATCTTGAACTTCCATATACTGTAGTTCATTCCATCTAGCTTGCTAGACTCCGGCAACATAACGTCATTCAATCCTGCGATTATACTGATCCGTAACAAATCTCAACAACCTGAATTTAGTTTAACAATCAGATCTGTCCAGAAACAGCCTTCTCTCAATATCACCTGCCCTGATTCAGACCTGTCCTAGATATCACCTGTCCCAGGTATTGCCTGTCTGAACCTGCACCTGCTTAGTTACCACCTGCACCAGATACTGCCTTCCTTAGATGCTGCTGTTGGGCCTGCACCAGGTCCACCTACCTCAGATGCTGCCTGTCCGGGCCTGCACCAGGTCCTGCTGCCTTCAGAAGTGCCTTCCCCAGCTACTGCCGCCCTCAGAAGTGCCTGCACCAGGTACTGCTGCCCTCATACGTGCCTGTTAAGATGTGCATGCACCTGAAATGCACCTGTTCAGATCTGCCTGTCTCAGAAGTCACCTGTTCAGATACTACCTCCCTCAAATGTACCTGCTCCAGATGTGACCTGCACCAGAAAACTAGCAAACAACCAGAAAAATTCTGATTCAGATCTGTCGACAGCCAATAACTTTCCGTCAATCTTCTTCTAGAAGATTCCCGTTGTTTTCCTAACAACGTTGACTCCACATGCAGCTCCTCCAATCCGATTGCACACCTGCAAATACAAACTCTCTCTCTCACCAAAGAGCTTGCTCTGATATACCATGTCAGAATTTGTGATACAAATTCTAGATGGAGATACTAGTCCTACTAGCATTCACACAAAACCCAAGCATAGAGAGAATTCAGATCATAGGAGAATCGAGCAATTGCTCTAGCTCATTGAATGGAATGGAATAATTGTGGTGGGGTGCTAGCCTTCTTAAATAGTTTCTCTAATGATTGATAAAAGCTAATGAGCCTAAGGTAAATAGCAAAAGACAAAAAGCTAATTGCTATAATTACTACCTATATTGGGTAAACACCCAAGATGAGTTTCTAAGTGATAAAAGCAAATCCTATTCTAGTAGTAGTGCACCCACCTACATGCATGACTAAAAAACGAATTTACTACAAATAGTAATGACCTTAAAATATGACTTACTATAAATAGTAATAGCCCCTAAAAATAACACGCAGGCATGGCCAAACTATCATTAAGGGGTGTCAAATAAACATTAATTCTAACATAAGGTAGGTCTAAAACAGATATTGATAAGGGTGATGTTACTTGGTTCACTCAAGATTCACGTCTCCTCCTGGTAGATCTTTCCTTTGCAGATTTTTCACAAAATGACCATCATGGACTTGAACAATTTCTCTGTATCATACAGTGGATGGCCCATAGGGAGCAAATTTCTCTTTACTGTCACGCCCACGACTGGTCTCGGGTAGCGTGTCCACGCTAGAGATCAGTAGACCAACAACCCGTAAGTTAATTGTGACTATAAGGGAATTGGGGCCCTTATGTGTAAAGGTCATAATTAATGGTTGTAGGCTTAACCTCATGATGGTGGATTTGTATGGGAGTCATTGGGGAACTGGATGACGTGGCCCAGAAAGGCTGCAGAGGTGTCCAGTGAGGTGTCACAATGCACTATTAGTGGTGCATAGGCCTTGGAGGGTATAAGTATACCTATTGGACTCTCACTAGTTGAATGTGAGACTAGTATCCGTAGTATGCTGCTCGTGTGATGTCTCATTCCTCTCTGAGATTGATCTATAGCTTGGGGGCTAGATCCGTTCGATCTAGGATTGGTTGGGTTGGTTTGTCCACCATCCGTTTCCCATGTGTTGCTTGTTATTGGCATGCTTAGAATAGGATCTTTGGTTTTAGGACTTTATATTGGTATCAGAACAAAAAAGCGAATTTAGTCGGTTTTTGTTGTTGCTTTGGGTAAGGCCTCCTCGTGGTGGAGGATACAACCCATAAAATTGGTGACTGGGCTGAATTCGTGGAGGAATTCCGTAAGTCCTTTTTCACAATTGACGAAATGTATATTCGCTTTATTAATTGCCAAATGGGCAACCGAGAATTGGACACCTATGTCCAGGAGTTCTTGGATTTCTTTGACCAAGGTGTCGTTTTTTTCGGAAACGGGCTCGGCCAAACGGCCCAGAAGCCTGAGATGGAAAGACTAAAATGAAACAAAAAAAGTCGTTTTCTTGATGTGCTTGAAGCTGGGGCGTACCAACACAGTAAGAAATAAGAACAAGAAAAGCCGACTCATTCTTCCCCATTTCTAAATCTGTCACTCAAGGCATGTTAGGACAAAACCTACTATCCTTTCAGTGACCGTAGAGATTTGGAAATTGTTTTATGAAGTTGGAATTTGCAAACAATTCCCGTGAACTTCATATACTTGTAATTATTTTTTGTGACGCTTTGATCAGGAAGTGGAGGGCTTTCGTGGAGGAACCTGTGGTATGGGACGCAGGCGATTCCAAAATGAAGATCTAAAACTAACTGGATCAGTATGACCATAGTATGGCCGTAAATCTGTGATATTTTGTAGAGATATGCTATGTAGTGAATCTTTGTGTGATCATAAACCTTTTGTACAAACTTTTAATCTTGTGGATCTACAAAGTATTCCTTGAACTAAGTTATTTGCATGCATAAACTAGTCGTTTATACATAGGCATGTTGATGAGAATTGTATAGAGACAATTTCTCACTACGTTATAGTAATTTCTCATTGAGAATTACTTATTGACCTAGAATAGATTTAGAATCAAATTAAATGTGGTGTTTTGGTACCACACCTAGACATTTAAATATTTTCGAAATCCGATACAGCTAACCGAGTCAGGATCGCTACGTTTGGGTTAGTTGTTTAAAAGACTTCTCTTATAAATATTATTGTTGAAATGTATTGCTTATTTACAACCTTTATGGGTCAAGTTTGGATTCATTTAAAAGTCTATGTGCATAGAATACACGAGAACTTTTGGCCTTATCTTTTTCCGATTGGAAAGGATAGAATGCTATCCCGGAAGACTCAGGATAGTAGGATAGTTGTTGGTTGCCCAAAGTTAGAACTTCACGTAAGGAGGTTCCGGTGAATCTTAAGTTATTCTAGATTAGAACTTAAGAGTGAATTCTAGACGTATTCTAGATTGGACCGGTGAGAAAGTATCAGTGTAGTCGATCCCATACTTCTGTGAAAATCCTTTAGCAACTAACCTTGCCTTGTATCTGATGTTTTCTCCATCAAGACCTGTTTTAATCTTGTAGATCCACTTGCACGTGACTGGTTTTCTGCCATCAGGTATAGGTGCAAGTGTCGATACATTGTTCTTATACATGGATGACATATTGTCCTCCATTGCTTGAATCCAGCGATCTTTATCTGGTCCATTTTTTTAGCTTCCTCGAATGTTTGAGGTTCGTCAGAGAATCCACAAAATTCGATGGCTGTATTAAAAACATCCTGACCATACCTTTCTGGTGGTTTTCATTGTCTGTCTGATCTTCTCACAGGTGGTTTTGAGTTCGATTCCGCAGGTTTCGAGTTCGATTCTGATTCAAGCTTTTCTATTGGAATTCGAGCTGGCGATTCGAGTCTGTCAGGTATTCGATTTTGACCTCCCTCTAAATCAGGTAACTCTCTTTCATCTTCTGCTTGTTTTTCTTCTGTTGTTGTTGGTAGCTCATAATAATTTTTGAGAATTTCATAGCCGACTAGATCACTGTCTGCCATGTATTTCGTCTCATCAAATTTAACATCTCGAACAACTTTTATCTTGCCAGGTTCGGGTACATAAACACGATAGTATGATGAATGTAACTCGAATCCTACCAGAAAACCTTGTTCTGTCTTTTCATCGAGTTTCTTTCTCAGCTTATCTGGTATGTGCATATATGCTGCGCATCCAAATGTTCGAACATGTGCAAGATTTGGTTTTGACTTCCACCATATCTCATGAGGAGTTTTATCCGGTATTCGAGATTTCAGAATACGATTCTGAAGATAAGTTGATGTAGCCACTGCATCTGCCCACAACTGTTTTGGTGCTTTCGCATGAGCCATCATACACCTTGCAGCTTCCATCAGTGTACGATTCCTTCGTTCAACTATTCCATTGTGCTGAGGTGTGTAAGATGAAGTCTTCGTGTGCATAATACCTTGATCAGTACAGTAAGCTTTGAATTCGTTGGAAATGTACACACCTCCACGATTTGTGCGAATTTGCTTCAGCTTATTGCCTGTCTGCTTTTCAGCCCAATTCGTATACTCAACGAATTTCTCGACAGATTTGGTACGAATAAAGTATACTATAGCGAACTTGCTGAAGTCATCAATAAACGTAATGAAGTACTTTGCATCACCCAATGACAATACTCCGAATGGTCCATAAATATCTGAATGCACAATTTCAAGTACCTTAGTTGCTTTATAAACATCCTTACTGAAAGGTGTTCTAGTCATCTTGCCTTTAAGACAGGATTCGCAGGTAGTTCAAATATCTCTACTTTTGATTCGACTCCTTGAATTCTGACTTTTATTGGGTTGGTACAAGGCTTCCATGTTCATGTGCATATGAACATAGTCTTTTGTGCCACAATACATCTGTTAATTCCTGAGTTTGATTGACTTGTTTGATTCTTGTTTGAATGTTCAGGTGATACAAATTTCCTTCTCTGTTGCCTTCAGTGTTTCCTCGAAATGCGTTTCGAATGTTGAAAGGCGTTTGAAACGGGACGTACGAAACGACCTCGTTTCAAAACGCCGTTTCAGTGTTCGAAACGACCGAAAAAAAAAAAAAAAAACCAAAACAAAAAACCAATTTTTTTTTTTTGAAACCGCACCATAAGCTTTGTAGTATGTACTAGCAATGGGCATGAATAGATTCTCGCAACCTAATAACCTATCCATGATAGTATCAATAATTTCAATAATTGACTGAGGAAAGTGACCATAATCACCATACACAACTTCTCCTCTTGAAATTGCATTCTAATTTCTCTAGAGCATTCTCATGAAATTGGATGTATCTACTTGTTACCAGATTGTCTATGACATCTGTAAACCCCGAAAACCGCGCCATAAGCTTTGTAGTATGTACTCGCAATGGGCACGAACAGATTCTCGCAACCTAATAACCTATCGAGGACAGTATCAATAATTGATTGAGGAAAGTGACCATAGTCACCATACACAGCTTCTCCTCTTGAAATTGCATTCTCTAGAGCATTCTCATGAAATTGGATGTATCTACTTGTTACTAGACTTTCTATGACATCTGTAAACCCCAAAAACCCTCAAAAACACATTTTAAAAAAAAAAAAACCTAAAAGAAATTTCCCATTTCAAACCTGAACCAGACGTTTCAAACGCGTTTTGAAACGCGTATGAAACGACGTACGAAACGCGCCCATGAAACATTGGTTGCCTTTAGCAACCAGATTATCAGAATCTTCCTCGAACAGTTTACAAGAGTTCTTTGTGAAGGTTACTGACATGCCTGTATCGACTATCTTAGCTACAAATAGAAGATCTTTATCAAGAGTAGGGACATAGAGAATGTCCTCCAGTTTCTTGTCTCCCTGATTCGTGTCTAGCCATAATACACCAGTTCCATCAACCACGTGTTTAGAACCGTCTCCAAGTATAATGAATCTCGAATAATTCGTCTTCTTGTACTCAGACAAAATTTGTTTCGAGGAAACAAAATGTGAGGTGGCTCCTGA
Organism: Diphasiastrum complanatum; assembly: GCA_029204225.1. Taxonomy (NCBI): domain Eukaryota; kingdom Viridiplantae; phylum Streptophyta; class Lycopodiopsida; order Lycopodiales; family Lycopodiaceae; genus Diphasiastrum; species Diphasiastrum complanatum. Next base: position 7,740,944 of record CM055106.1, on the reverse strand, counting down.
ATCAAGTACTACTTCTCGAATTGAATTAGATGAACATCATAGATCAGTATTAACATAAGCTGCTGAATTCCTTGTTGCCCTGTCTTCTGCTGCTCTAAAGCATTCTGCTTTGTCTTCGACATAGTTTGAATCTGAAGGTTTGCTTCGATTCTGCTCCTTGTTTCTGGGATTCTGATAACAGTCTATTGCTGCATGACCTCGTTTATGACAATGAATGCATTCAATCTTTGGATTTAGCCAACACTTTTCTTCTGTGTGACCTGATTTTCTGCATCTGTTGCAGATCTTCTTATCACCAGAATTCTTCTGTTGTTTTGCAGATTGTTGTTTATTAGTCTTAGACTCATTCTTCTTAGACGACTCCCTCTTAAACTTAGACTTCTTAGAAGATTTATTTTTCTGAGTAAATAGAGCATTTTCTGAATCACCATTGTCGTCATAGCGTTCACGAGCTTCTACTTCCTCCTTCACTCCATCCATTGCCTTTTGAAGTGTCATTGTCGCATCTTTCGCCAATAAGGTTCGAGTTGTGTGGAATGACCTGGGTAGGGCTCGAAGAAAATAACTAAGGTGTTTTTCCTTAGAAATTGTATTTTCTGCACCAGAATTTTGCAAGGAAATAAACAAATCTTTAATCTTTTGCACGAAAGTGTTCAGGTCTTTGCCGTCCCACTGTAGGTAAGTTAATTGGTCTTCCAAGAACATGATCTGATTACGAGATCGAGTCTCATTCTTGGTTTGCAATTCTTCCCATAAATCCTTTGCGTTTGAAATTGATGTAAGATCTAGCATTATATTGTCATGCACTGAAGACGCAATAATTGCTATAGCTTTGTCATTTTTTAAACTCCATTCTCGAAGTTCTTTGCCAGGAGTAGCTTCTGGCTTCTCCTCAATTGGTTCTACCCGTTGCCATAGACCTTCGCCCTTCAACAAGAGTGAAGTCTTTAATTTTCAAATCAAGTAGTTTGAACCTTCTGGGTCCAAGATTGTAGTGATCTTAGCTTGAATATTGGTGATCGACGACATCTTCTAATTCTGAATAAGCTCCAGATAGCGGCTTACTGATGGATGTATGAAGGATGCTAAGAGGGATACGAAGATACCACTGTATCAACTTTAATTCCGTATGCTCTGATACCACTGTAGGAAAAATAGCAATTATTCTTCCACAGAGAACACGATGCAAGTTCGAATAAATCAAACTAATATCAGTGTCTTTAATCATGATTTTATCTGATCTATGTACTAATAGAACAGTATTTATTCTGATTGAATATGCGTGCGGAAACTATATGGGGAAGTAAGATAATATATGTGGAAGTATGAGACAACTCAAGACCATTTAGACAATAAGAAACTATTGATCAAAAACGAATTTTTATAACTCTGAATCTGATTCATCAATATACATCTCTTGTTGTCTTATCTCGCTGTTGTGTCTCTGATTGAGTGTGTTTCAACGAGTAGTGCATATGTATTTATTTATATTGCTACAGGACAGGTCTTTTGGCCTTTTATTTACAAGTCTTTTGGCCTTTGAATACTGTAACAGTAGAAATCTAACCGTTTACGACAGTTGATATTCAAATAGACGCTTTGTTTCCAGGCTCGAATAAATTCTGTTCGCGAATATTTCGCGACAGTCTGTCTCTTCGTTTCAGCTTCGTGTTTCGCGAATTGTTTGCGACACTCGTCTCTTCGCGGCATTTTTGTCATTCGCGAATTGTTTGCGACAGATGACAATTCTTGAGCTTGAAGGAAGCTAGAATATTTCGCGAATTGTTTGAGATAGTTTCGCGACAGGTGAGCTTGAAGAACAGTCCAGAAAATTGCGCGAATTTTTTTGCGACAATTTCGCGACATTTGAGGCTTGAACAAGAAACAGAAAAATTTTGCGACAAGATTATGTTCGCGAATCTTTCGAGCTTCAACAAGAAAGCCACGAGCTTCCACAAGAAACTGTTCGTGAATCTTTTGCGAATCTTTTGAGTTGACTGCAAGACAAATTTCGCGAATCCTTCGCGAATCTTTTCGAGTTGGTCACGAATAGAAATGTTTCGAGTTCGCGTTCGTTTCTTTCTCATCCTTTGTCAAGTAAATTGCGCGCTTTGTTGGTAGAATCAAGATCTGTCCGATCAGTTGTTCCGGATGAATAAACATGATAGTGGACTTTTGGTAATGACTGGCCATCTTACCAAATCGGCTATGTTTATTTGGGTAATGACCGCTTAAAATGCATATGATTCTGCTCAAGTAGTTGTAGAGCTTGTGTTTAGACTTTACGGATTACCAAGTGACATTGTGAACGACCGCGATCCAAGGTTTACTGGTCACTTTTGGTTGGCCGTATTCGCTAAACTAGTGACGACTTTTGAGCTTAAGTTCTTCTAACCATTGGTCAGACGAAAAGAACAAATCAGGTGAGGGAGAAAATGCTTCGAGCACATTTTTCCGGCGGCAATCTCATTGGGAAGTGTATCTGACCTTGGTCGAGTTACCTATGCTAGGGTATAACGTTCTCTTATTGAGTATAGGACAAGAATCCGAAGAATTATGATTGAGAATCATAGTTCAGATTCTAGTTATACTTGATCGTTTAAGAGAAGGATTACCTGCGTGATCAGAAGATCAGATGAAATATGTATTTATATTTTGATAGCAATCTCCTTGGAGAGGAAGTTATCCTTGATGGAGATTAAGTTACAGTAAGCATTTGGCTACCGGTTATAGCCCGTTCGTGCTTTTATGTACTGTTGTGAACCTATATCACTCATTATGGAAGAGACTCGTATGATCAAATTTCAGAAGGTAGCGGATTTCCTACATGATATGTAGGAAATGCTACGGATAGCACGTGAAAATGTTTAGTGTGCCCAAGATTGGGACCGGCATTTTGCTAATTTGAAATGATTACCTCAAGACTTTCAAGTGGGAGATTGGGTATATTTGAGAATCCCGAAGGATTCTAGTGTAATGCGTACCGGCAAGTATTACAAATTGTCTCCTAGATACAAGAGGACCGCATTAGATCTTGTAAAAGGTCGGATCCTTAGCTTACCAGTTGGATCTCCCGGAAGGAACTCAAATGCATCCGGTTTTTCACGTAAGCTGACTCAAGTAGAGTCTACGCGAAGGAGAGCATCTTGATTCTGGAGATCAATTGGACCCGTTGGATAAATTATTGAACCCGGAAGGATCTTGGATACAAGAACTAAACGATTGACAAATCGTATAGTTACCAAGCATCTGGTTCGATGGAAGAGTCGCACAGACGATGATGATTCCTGGTAACAGGAAGGGAGCTTTTGGAAGAACTTCCCTAGCTTTAAGTTCTGAGGACAGAACTTGAGTACGGGGGAAAGAATGTCATGCCCATGACTGGTCTCGGGTAGCGTGTCCACGCTAGAGATCAGTAGACCAACAACCCGTAAGTTAATTGTGACTATAAGGGAATTGGGGCCCTTATGTGTGAAGGTCATAATTCATGATGGTGGATTTGTATGGGTCTATCAGTGAGTCATTGGGGAACTGGATGACGTGGCCCAAAAAGGCTGCAGAGGTGTCCAGTGAGGTGTCACAGTGCACTACTAGTGGTGCACGGGCCTTGGAGGGTATAAGTATACCTATTGGGCTCTCACTAGTGGATCCTTGAATGTGAGGCTGCTGACTAGTAGCCGTATGCTGCTGGTGTGATGTCTCATTCCTCTTTGAGATTGATCTATAGCTTGGGGGCTAGATCCATTCGATCTAGGATTGGTTGGGTTGGTTTGTCCACCATCCGTTTCCCATGTGTTGCTTGTTATTGGCATGCTTAGAATAGGATCCTTGGTTTTAGGACTTTATATTTATTGTCTACAAAGACCACCTCTTACAGGAGAAAGGTGAGAGTACTATCAAGCGCCAAGGATTCTCAGTCTACAATGGACTAGATTGTAGTGTGTAATGGGTTGGCACAAGATACTTCTAGGTTACATAGAGATCAACATGCATATTTGACGGGGTATTGACAGAGGATAGGCTCTGTTAACTCTTTGCATGTGCCTTTCTCATCAGTCCTTTATTCATAATCAAATGAGCTGTATGTGGACCTATGCCTCACATGCACAGGTAAGATCTACTGTGCACATAGTTTTTCTTTTGCGAGGGGATGGTGGCAATGCCAACTTATACCAATAGGACGTCCTTTTTCATATACAGGGAGTATTGTGACAGGAGATGGAATCTTCAGATAAGTCAGGCTTGGAGGTGGAGCATGTATCTCACCAAACTTGTTATGAGTGGCATAAAGAGTATTGCGGAGACTAGACCGCAAGCACCTGCAATTCTAATTTTTTGACTAGGCTGCCACGGGACTTAATATTGAAATTGGACAATTTAGGGAGTGCATGTACTACTGTTGAGTACCTGTGTGCTCCACCTTGTGCATGATGGTGTTGATGGTATAAAGACTTTTCAGGTGGACTTCACTGAATCATAGGTTGCATGTCTTTTCTGTGATGTTCATGTATTATGCGACAATCAACCTCAAGACATTTTTTGATTGTAGCAGTAAACCTGCAGTTTCTGTTTTGAAATCTCATATGAGATGTAGAAATTGTCAACATATGTGTACTTTTTTCTATTTGTAAGGGTGTGCTTTGTCCACTGGTTACCTTCTGTAGCCTTCAGTCCATAATGATTTTTGAGCAATCTTAAGTCAAGTTATGTAGTTTACTTACAACAGCTCCATGTGAACAAAGAAATAGGGATTGCTTTTGATTGGCTTTGCTCTTTAATACTTTTCATCCTAGCTACGTTTGTTCCTTGTCTTCAAGGGGTTGATAGAGCTCAGCATGCCGTCCTCTTTACATTATGTGAAAAGTAAAGTGGACATAGTTTTTGTGTGAAACTTCTATCCACGCCTGGCTTTGATGATTCAAGTACAAATATTGTTGCATATAGTTTGTTTAGCCCAATGTAGTTGCTTGTGGTCTAATGCTTTGTGAGCGTAGTTAGTAGCTTTGAATATTGAGTGCATAGTGCCGACTAATCGTAATTCTGTGACTTTTCTTGTTCTTCTTTCTTTTCGAAAAACTTAGAGTTTTTGAGAATATTTTGGCAGGAGCTCAATTTTCAAATCAGTTGAACCTCGATTGAAGTTGATTCAAATTTCCATTCAACTCAATTTGAATATCCTGTAAACTGTGACTGCCTGCATTGTTTCTTATTTTTGCTTGTTTTACAAATTGAAGATTGAAATCATTGTGTTTTTATTGTACATGAATCCTTGCTATCTTTAGGTTAGTCTAAAAGTCCATAGTAATCAATTAAGTGGGCTGTGTGTTGCAGCTTTCTGTGTCAGAGCCATGACATACCTCCTTTTTTGGGTTTTAGAAAGGCATGCAGTTTATCTGACGGGACACACAATTTGGATACAAAATCGTAGAGCTTGCAGGCAGATGCAATGGATTTCCAGTTCCAAGTTGTATAGAACATTTCCCCTGCGCATGTTGATTGGGCAGGCCAGTCAGCAGATTGATGATGGTTTGAAAGTGGAAAAGCCAATGAGTTCATTGCCGCATCATGCCTCACAAGCACAGCTTATATTTGAAATTCTTCAGCAGAAGAGCCATTGTGATGAATTGGAAGTAGCATTAAAGAGGTGGGCTAAAGTGGTGGGGTCTCAGCTTGTTGCGGAGGTGCTAAAACTTGTCAGAGACAGTGCAGCTGCTTTAAATTTCTTCAGTTGGGCTCAACAAAAGGTCAAGCGCCAGCTCAATGTTTATGCTTATAATTGTTTAATCCAGGTCCTTGTGAATGGAGACAATTATTCAAAAGCCCACATAATATACTTGGACATGGTTTCTGCAGGTTGCAGTCCAAATAGCTGGACCTTTGGTATCCTTCTTCATGGATTCTGCAAGGCAGGAAAAGTTGAGCAAGCTCACAAGCTGTTTCTGGAGATGATCCATAAGCAACTGAGTCCTAATGAGGTTATATATAACACACTGATTGATGGGTTTTGCAAAGCAGGCAGGCTTGATGAAGCAAAGAAATTCCTTGAAGAAATGAATCAGAAAAGCTGTGTTCCTGATACGTATACGTACACCTCAATTCTGAATGGTTTCTGCAAGGTGGGACGCATCGATGAGGCCTATCTGTTGGTTCAAACCATGGTCACCCGGGGCTGTGCTCCTAATGTTGTGACATACAGCAGCCTTCTGGATGGGCTTTGCAAGTCAGGAAAGATCAACGAGGCTGAAGAGCTATTTGGACAAATGTTTGAAATGGGCTCTGTTCCTAACATTGTCACTTATAATTCTTACCTCAATGGACTATGTAAGGTAAACCGAATAAGTGAAGCTGAGAGAATTTTCCAGGAAATGCCTCAGAGGGGCTGCCATCCCAACATAGTTACCTACAATACAGTGTTACATGGTCTTTGCAAGGTTGGGAAAACAGATGAAGCTTGCTCTTTGCTGCAGAAAATGGCTAGTGCTGGCTGTGATCCTGATGTAGTCACGTATACTTCTCTTGTTCATGCCTTTTGCAAGGTAGGGGAACTGGGTGAAGCTCAAAGGTATCTGCAAGGAATGATCAGCAAGGGGTGCACTCCTGATGTTGTTACTTACAGCATTCTTCTTGACGGGTTAGTGAAGTCAGGTAGACTGCCTGAAGCTTTTGGGCTTTTCAAGAAAATGTTTGAAAGGAATTGCTTACCTGATGCTGTTACTTGGAGCATCCTTCTTGATGGGCTTTGCAAGACAAACAAGGTGGATGCGGCACAAAAGCTTTTCAACGAGATGCTTGAAAAGGGTTTTGTACCTGATGTTGTTACATACAACACTCTGATCGATGGCCTCTGCAAAGATGGTCGAGTGGCGGAGTCCTTACAACTCTATGAGAAAATGGTGTCGACTCGATGCAATCCTAATTCTGTTACATTTAACATTTTACTCAAAGGCATCTGCAAGGACGGGGATCTTACTGACGCTATGGATCTCATTCACGATATGACAACAAAGAATATAACTCCAGCTTTGAATTTGGCAACTACTCTTATTCATGCACTTCGCAAGGTAGACAGGATCATGGAAGCTGATGCCGTGACCAAGAAAATGGCTGAATGGCATGAAACTTCTTCATCGTGACCTGCAAAAATTGTACAGTCAGATCCAGTTATAGCAGTGAGTGTGCGTCTACTAGTAGAGCTTATTCTTGACAATTTTATCTGCCTTGGTGCTAATTGAAAATTTTGTCTGCAATGCAATTGCAAAGATGCCCTTCGTGAGTGATTTTTTATTGGGTTTTTACAGAATATCCCAATTGACGTGCAGCAAATTGCATCATAACTTCCCGATCAAGTTGCAGTAAGTGACAACAGCAAATCAGCTTCTAGATCTGTCTATTTTAGTGAAAGCTCCGGTTTGACTGTGGGAAGTTGGCTTTTTGCCAAGTTGATACCGCCATCCCCTTTGGGTTTTAAATCAGTGTTCCATGGGGGAGGGACAAGGGCTGGAATGGGTGGATTATGGAAGAAAAGCTATGAAACGTGGGTCCTTGGGTCGGTCAGATGCACAATCAATGTAAGAATTTTCAGATTTTTTTTTTGCTTCTTTCATAGATTAGAAATTTATCATAACATGGTCCATGCTTTAACTCAGACTAGAAGCACTGCTGCATAACCAATGGAGCTCTGCAAGTTGTTAAGGGTTTACCTATTCTGCTTTACCCTTTTTGCAGGATGCCGCTGTGCGCTATAAAGCTTTCACCAGCTTTGGCTTGGAACTCGAATGAATACTGTAAATTTTGTAGTTGGCCTGCTACAAAGCACCTGTACGAATAAGTATGAAAACGATATTCGAAGCGACCCATGTTCGAGGTAGTCTGGACATTTGATTTGTTTTTTTTGCTGTGCATTTTTTGTTGCTGTGTTTCAGGTTGGCCATTCAGCCAGATTTGATTTACTGGTGGTTGCGAAATGGCCTTACAGAGTGAACAGCTTGGGATGCGCCCAAGTCAATTGTCTTTGAGAGTGAGCTGAGTCCATGTCACTGCTCTTTGACCAGGTGTAAAAAGGTGATATTACTTATATGAATACGCTTCCAGGGGCCACTATAATAGAAAGTAGGAGCTTAAGATTCATTGCCAGTTGTAAGCACATCAACTTGAAATTCCAGTGAGGATTCAAGTTTGCTGTGGCATTGGATAGGTGATGGTAACAGCCTGCATTTTGGCTTATGCAGCTAAACCCTAAGGTCTAATCCAATAGACAGATGTTACTAAGCTCTTTAGAGCAGAAAAAGTTATCTTTTTGGGCTTGATATAAAATTTCATAATCGCATCTTAAAGACTGAAACTAGATGTAGGAATCTAAAAGCATTTTTTCAACCATGGGACCTAGTCCCACTCAATGAAGATCCCCTCCTTTAAAGGCCACCTGGCCATTATTTCACTCTCCAGCTTTTGCTAAATTTAAGGTCTCTTTTTATCTGTTATGATGAAAGCTGCTAGCTTCCAAGTAATGTTCCATTTTTGAGTGTTATCACTTATCATTTTTCTTGTCAGGGTGATACGTGTCATAGATGCACGGCGTTTCTAGAAATGCGTTTCTCAGAAACATTTAAAAAAAAAAAAATTAAATTTTTTGTGGGCAATATGGGTATCAAATTAACGCTCTAATCAAGGCATTGCATTTATGTAGGTTGCCGAGTGTTTCGGTTACAGTGTGGTCCAGTTTAGGTGCAGCAATCCTTGTTGGATTCTGTCAATCCCTATGATTTTTTAAAGACCTGTTTCTGATTTTTTTCCAGCGATTCTGGATCCAGAAACGCGTTTCTAGAAACGTTTTTCTCCAGAAACGCATTTCTGGGCAACTATGATACTTGTATGTTAATACTGGCCAAAGAACTTTGTTATCTCCTGTAGGCTGGAAATAGTACTTAGTTTTGATATAAATATCTCGTATGTAGCATGATTACCTCAAAAGCATCTGGCGGTAAGCTAATTAGAATTTTGACCCTTTGTTACAAAAAGTAAAAGAAAACTTTGCTCTTCATGAGATTTCTGGTTCAAAGCTAAAATTGCCATAAGGCAATATTTTGGGGCCTCAATGTTCAACATTGTGGACCGCAAACATGACATGTTTTTAAAGGTTTCAAAAAGGCTTGTTTGGGCCCTATTATTTGCACTCCTCTTGTAGGGGCTCTCCTCTGTTCAAGATGCACCAAGTTGAGCATGGGAGGGCTCTATTTCTTTGTAACTATCTGAAAGAGATTGTGATTAGAAGCTAACAATTTGAAAAATTTAGAGAAAAAAAGCAGAGCAATAATTTCAGGAGAATTCATAGTTTTCTTATTGTATGAAATGGAGGTACTACAAAGATCCATTGAAAGCATTTTTGTTGGTATGGCTTGTGGTAGCACTGTTAGGAAGAATGCTATGAATTGCTCTCCTCATATTTCAGCTCATGTAATATTGGTGCAAAGAGTCTGATCTTGCCTTGTTATTATTTAGGCTTCTACATGCTTGTGGTTGTCGATGAGAGACGTTATCCATTTTGTTTTGATCAAGAGCAGTAGATGGCGATGCTTGCATTGCAAATAGACCACATTCTGGCTCTCTCAGAAGGGTGAGGACACATTTATTGGGGATTATACGTTTTGATGGCAAGAGACAAGATATTCAAGTATGTACCTAGATTGTTGCTTGTGCACACAGTTATAGAGACAATCTATGAATATTGTATCAATGAGGCATACATGACTATAATAGACAAAATCAAGCAATCTCCCACGAAGGATGACGAAGAGCATCTAATAGAATCAATGACTAAAGCTCTACAATAGCAAAGGGTTCTCTCATGAAGAGCCCAAGCATTACCAATAAGCTGAATAATCAATCACTAAATGTTTAAATGATAACGTTATGTAGACTATCTAGGGAAGAACCTCGTATAGACATGTAGTATAAACAAGTTTTATTAACAGAGCAATATAGAATCCGTTGAAAGCATTTGAAACAATGCACAAATGATCTCGTATGTTAGAATTGGAACAATGAGCACAATTTGTAGCATTAACATCAAGGCGATGTGGGTCAACACAAGAATACTAGTATCAGCAACATAACGTTAACCTGTATCTGTTAATGTGAGTCGATTTCATAGCATGCAATATCAACAATCTAGATATGCGACTCAAATGTGATGTGTGACAATATCTCATGTGAATCTCTCGCACTGTGTG
>CM055106.1:7633220-7720715 GCA_029204225.1 Diphasiastrum complanatum | reverse complement strand
TATGCGAGTTCATTTCAAAACATGAACTTACCCCACGCATCAATAGGTGCATCACTCTAATGTCCACGTGCTCTAATGTCGGGGCAAGGGCAAGTGACTAATTTTGAATTTGGATGATGTGGTGCTTTACTTCATTGGGCATTTGGGCATGGCACAAAGGTCCTACCACTTACTGTTGGTGGACGAGTTGAGTGAAAATTTGTGGGGACCTCCGCATCAATTGGTCTTAATCCATGTTGGCATCCATTTTGCCACATCAGGTGCCACCTAGGGTTAAGTCTCACGTAAGTGGCCTCAAAGGGTGGTTTCACATGAAAGAGTCAAGGGCCATTCAAAATATGCACTTATCCCCAATTTGAAAACCCACGTCCTTCCATGTGAAAGCCCCTTTCATTTGGAGGGCAAAGCACTTATTGTTGAAAATCAAATTATGAGGTACTTATGCTTTTGATTTGAGGGGAGGTAAAGGGCCCATCACTTACTCCCAATACTCCAAAGGCCCAAGGTACTCGCTGGTATCTTGAGTTACCATAAAGTTGGCAACTTTTCAATGCCACCTAAGGGCAGCTCTCATCCCTTGTCAAATGCGGGCCTCTTGGAGTGGCTCCACCAATCAAAGATGAGTATTTGGGCCTTTCGAACTTACCCCCCACTCCATGTGAAACCACCCCAATGAATTACACTTTCATAGTTAACTTTCAAACACAATGACAACAATCAAACACAAGGTAACAATCAAATATTTGCTAAATTAACCCCTTGGTTGAGGGGGCCTTTCACCTTCATTGCAACTTGCAAATATTTAAGTCTATCAACCCAAAGCTATATCTCCTAGTTGGCGAACCCCCCTCCCATTCCACAAGTGGCTTAGTAGGACCCATGTTTTTTTTTTTTTTTGTGTGTGTGTGTGTCTCTCTCTCGCTCTCTCTCTCGTCTCTCTCCTCTCTCTCTCTCTCTCTGAAGATCCAAGAATTGGAAATAAACTTGAGCAACACAAATAGGAGACCCTCTCATAGGGCAGCATTTTTCAAGAGAGGTAATAACATATCATCTATTAGGTCCAGGTACTAGCAAAAAAGAAAGAATAGGACACTACTTGATGCTGCCAAGATTGATGTTGTTACATGCTAAGTTATCCAAAAAAATTGGATTGACGTTATTTCGACTTTTTTTAATCTGCAAAATTATTCTAGCACCAAGGCTATGGACCACAAACGAGCATCAAGCATTTGAGAGGCCTTTCTTTTCCTTTGCTACATTTAGATACCTTCCAACCTAAGGAAGAAATTTGATTATGCAAGATATCCACGTATTGTCATTGGACATTTTGACTTAACAGAAAGCATATTGAGTTTATCATCTTGTTTCAAGACGAGTAATAGTCAGCCGAGAGGTTATATTCTTGGAAGAAGAAAAAATTGACTTCAAATAGAAGCATTCATTGCAAGAGTTTTCTCCAACAACTGTTATTGTGATTGATCAGCCTAGCACCATTCAAATCTCTCAATAAGTTGCTGATATTTCCATCATACAACAAGAGCAAACACCTCAACATCCATAGTCATTTGTTTCTCAAATATCTGGTATTTATCTCTTTGTGGCCTTGTAAGGCTCATCAGTGATCTAGTCTCGCTTACTAGCAGACATTTACATCAACAACAACTATTCTTCAACCTTCTCTCTGTCGTTCATCCAGTTTATACATGAATAGAGGTTAAGCTAATCATCAATTACAAGAACTGGTTTAAGCATGTTCTAACGGCTTCTAGTTTGATGTCTGCTTCGTTTGTGGAGTTCGTTCTCCATGCTGGTACTTTGGTTGATCTTCATGTACTTGGGTCATGAAGATCTGCCATTTCTGTGCAGTGTCGGCTATGATCGCAATCAACAGATTGCGGTTATTCTTGGTCATGAGCCATTTCGCATACTAATTGCAATCGTTCCCATTGCGATGGCCTTTGGTCAGGCTGCTTCGTGAACTGAGTGCGGTTGTGGTTCTTCGGTCTTCGATAGCAGTTGCAATCGTTGACGTTGTGGCTTCCTTTGGTTTGGTTCGTAATGAACTGTATGTTGAAGTCTTGTGGATCCCCAGTGGTTTCCCTTGGCTTCGCTTTGCAACGAGCCGTAGGTGAGGCCTTGCAGCTCTTCCCTTGCGGTTTTGCCCTTCACTTCGTAATGACCCATAAGTGAGGCCTTGTGGTTCTTCCTTGGCGGTTTTCCTTTGCTTCGCAATGAACCAAAAGTGAGGCCTAGCGGTTCTTCCCCTATTGGTTTGCCTTCGTTTCGTTAGTCTTCGCTTGTGGCCTTATGTGTTGACCTTGCGGTTTGTCTTCGGTGGCTTCGTTGAGCCTGCGGTGCGGTTGCTCGTTGGTTTCCGCAACTTTGACTTTGCGGTTGCCTTCGATTCTGATGGAGGGCTTTTGTTTTTCTGCAGGGAATGTAAAAATTACGGCAAATAAGGATCCTAAAACACTTGAAATGATGAGAGAAACAATAGATTATGATTTCATAAGATTAGCACAAGTTGAACCATCAAAATCCATCAAAAATCTATGCTTGAACCTCACTAAATGGCCCAAATCCTTGAAGAAGGCTTCACACGTGTGAAAGTACGGCCTCCCACAGTCTGAGTACTGTACACCAAACCTACATTCAATCCTATAATCATTAGTAATCACAAGTACTCATACAATTATGAACATAGAGAGCAATTGCACCATTATGAGAGAAAAAACATGAAATTGCTTGATTGATTTTGGTGAGATATCATCACCTATATATACATGATCCATCACGGTTTTGGACAGGTATGAGTAGCCCTAAACCTATCCCTAATGCTAATTTTGGTGGATCTTTCATCCCTACCAAGTTAGGGTTGGAATCTTGGAGATCCCTCAACAATGCAAAAATTACCAAATTAAGCATAATTTGGACTCATTACAAAGGTTCTAACACTTAGGTCTACTTGAGAACATCCTTATGAATGGAATCCTATGCTATTTGGCACGTGTGACAAGCCACATCATGACCATCTAACTATTTACAAGTCATATGACCAAAACTAGTCAAGCTAGAATTGTGAATTTTTAACACTCCTCCTCACTATCTAGCTTGGTTCAATCATTGCTTTACTAATCACTCCAAGTGATGATCTGAACTTCATAAAAGGTGTCTTTTGAAGTGGTTTAGTAAGTAGATCAGCTACACATTCATTGCTTGGAACATGCTCCAAAGCAATCTCCTTGGCTTGCACCATTTCTCTCACAAAGTGATGGCATATCTCAATGTGCTTAGATCTTGCATGGAAGATTGGGTTAGATGCAAGGTGTTGGGCTGATATATTGTCATTGTAGATGATTGGTGCCTCCTCTGAATCCATGATCTTTAGCTCCACCAATAATCCCTTGATCCAAAGTACCTCCTTTGTAGTGGCTGTCAAAGCTTTGTACTCGGCCTCGGTTGACGATAGACATATAGTTTCTTGCTTTTTTGAAAGCCATGAAACCACACCTTCTCCTATGAAAGTTGAATAGGCACTTGTTGATTTCCTATCCCTCTTGTCCCCTGCAAAATCTGAATCACTAAATGCATGAAGGTTAATCACATCTCCTCTATATAGAATCCCAAAATCCAATGTACCCGAAATGTATCTTAGAATCCTCTTAGCCTTTTTCCAATGGATATTCAATGGCTTTTGCATGGATTGGCTCAACCTAAATACACTAAAGCTAAGATCTGGTCTAGTTATAGTGATCCACATTAAGGAACCTATAAGTTGCCTAAACAAAGTGATGTCCATAAAGGATCTTTCATCATCTTCATTTGGCACTTTTACATCTTGCTCCATTGGTGTGTCAACACTTTTGCATACTTCCATCTTAAACTTCTGACTTTGAGCATAGTTTACTTGACTTATAAAGATAAAATCAGACCCTCTAAGTACTTCTATGCCTAAGATGAAGTGAAGACACCCTAGATCTACCATCTTGAACTCTAAGGATAGATCTATCTTGATTTTTTCAATACCATCAACACTATTTCCACTAATGATGATGTCATCTACATAAATGAGTAAAAGTACAATACCAACATCATCAAACTTAATGTAAAGAGTGGGATTATATTCACTTTGAACAAAAGAAAGTGAAATAAGATAGCAATGTAGTCTTGAATTCCAAGATCTCGAGGCTTGCTTCAAGCCATAGATGCTTCTTTGGAGATGACATACTTTGTTCTCCATTCCATGCTTGATGAACCCTTGTGGCTGCTCCATATAGATATCCTCTTCCAAAAAACCATTCAAGAAAGCATTAGAGACATCCATTTGACATAGAATCCATCCAAAATGTGATGCAAGTGCAATGATTAGCCTTATTGTGACCATCTTGGCCACGGGTGCAAAAGTTTCCTCATAGTCTATCCCTCTCTCTTGAGCATAACCTTTTGCAACTAATCTTGCTTTATGTTTGTTAACAGTCCCATTTGCATTCAAATTAAGCTTGAAGACCCACTTGCATCCTATTACATTTCTTTGAGGTCTCTCAACAAGCAACCAAGTTTCATTCTCAATCAAGGCATCATACTCATCCAACAAAGCTTTATACCATTCTTTGGAGTTCAATGCATCTTCAACATTAGATGGTTCTTCAAAACTAGATAAAGCATAAGAAGTGGATGAGATACCCTCAACTTGCTGTCCTTTGCCTTGATATGTGAGCCTTGATGGCTTCACTTTTGCCCTTGAAGATCTCCTTGGTGTGATAGGTGGGTTTGGTGCTTGCTCCTCCATGAGCTCCTCCTCAAAACCAAGATCTTGCTCCTCGGCCATCTTCTTCTTGATTGTTGGAGCACTTGAGCCTTCTTCAAGCATATGCATATGATGTTCATCAAAGATGACATCCCTTGAAACAACAAATTTGTTCAAGGATGGGAGATAGACTTTGTAGCCCTTGCTTGAGCTTGCATATCCAAGCATGATCCCTCTTGTGGAAGATGGATCCTCCTTGGTTCTTGTTTCCAATGGCACATGCACATAACATATACACCCAAAAACTTTCAAGTGATTAAGATTGGGTTTCTTTCCATACAACATCTCATAAGGAGTTTTGCCTTCAATTGCTTTGCAAGACACCCTATTCATCAAGTAGTTTGCACATACAAGAGACTCACCCCAAAAGGATTTGGACAAACAAGCATCTAATCTTAAAGCCTTAGAACATCCACATAATGTTCTATTCCTTCTTTCAGCAACTCCATTTTGTTGAGGAGTGTAAGGACAAGAAGCCTCTTTCTTGATCCCTTCCTCCTCACAAAAGGCCTTGAACTCATTGGAGATGAATTCTCCACCATTGTCACTTCTAAGAATCTTGATGCTATGATTATGATGCCTTTCCACAAACAACTTGAACTTTACAAAAGTATCAAATACTTGAGACTTGAAGGAAAGTAAGAACACCCAACAATATCTTGAGTAGTCGTCAATGAAGGTTAAAAACATGGATGAACCTCCATTAGATTTGGTGCTAGCAATGTGCACATCCGAGTGTATGAGCTCAAGAGGATGAGATGACTTTGTGATGGAGTTAGGAAACACCTTCTTATGTGCCTTGGATAAGGCACAAGCTTCACAAACCTTGTCTTCCTTCCCAATAGACCTTGGTAGGCCTAAAGCATACTCCTCCTTGATCATAGCCTCCATGGAACCCGAGTTGACATGTCCAAGTCTTTTGTGCCATAAAGTAAAGGTAGATATCTTGCTCTTCTCGGCCAACATGACAACGTTAGTATCCACAAATGCATCCAACTTATAAAGTTTGCCAAGTCTAGTGCCCTTAGCCACTATCTTACTCTTCTTCTTGATGAAACATTCATTTGAAGCAAAGTCAACATTGAAACCATTGTCTACCATTTGGCCAACACTTAGTAGATTCTTTGTTATTGTAGGAATGTACAAAACACCTTCTATGTTGATCTTTTTGGAAGATCCTAAGCAAAGGGGAATGCTACCAACTCCTTCAATCTTACAAGCTTCATCATTTGCTGTATAGATAGACTTTATAGGTCCATCATAAGATAAGAGAGAAGAGAAAAACTCCCTTTTACTAGTCATGTGTGAACTAGCACCCGAGTCAATCCACCAAGGATCTTCTCCTTTGAAGCTTGTTGAAGAAAATATGGACATCATGAGAGAGTCCTCATGTGAACTCTCCTCCTCCTCCTCTTTGCTCATGTTGGCTTGGCTTTGATCTTGCTTCCTCTTGAAGCATTCCGAGGCATAATGCCCCATCTTGCTACAATAGTAGCACTTCACCTTTGATTTGTCCTACTTGACTTTGGTGGTTGATGGAGATGCCTTTGAGGGTCCTTCTTGATCCTCAAGCTTTGTAGACATCTTGGATGTTGATCCTTTGCCTTTGGACTTGCCTTTGCCTTTGGTGAAGAGAGCTTGGTCATCTCCACCTTGGATGGAAAGCCTATCCATCCTCTCTTGCATTTGGCTCCTTCTTGATTCCTCGGCCATGAGTGTGCCTTGGAGTTCTTCAAGTATGGGTAGCTTACCCATAATTGCATATCCCTGAACCAAATTGTCAAATTCAAAGCTTAGTCCATTCAATATGAGTTGAACAAGCTCTTCATCCTTGATAGGATCACCTATAAAGGCTAGCTCTTTCTTCAATTCCTTTACTCTTAGGACAAAAGTATGTGCACTCTCTCCTTTCTTTTGATAGCTTCTATAGATTTGATTCTTCAAAGCTAACATTCTAGTTTGGTTCTTGGATTCATAGACCTTTTGCAAAGTCTCCCAAGCATCTTGAGCTGAAGTGCAATCTCCTACCTCTCTTAAGAGTTCATTTGCAACATTCATTTTTATGCAATGTAGTGCAATATTGCACCTCTTGATGTATTTGGCTTTTTCTTGAGGATGAATAGGTTCACCCTCCTTACCATTTACAATTTCCATCAGATCTTGCATGATCATGATGGATTCCATTCTAACTTTCCATATGGAATAGTTAGTTTTGTTGATCCTTTCATTAGTATCCAAAAGATATGCATTTATAGATGCCATCTAGTCTCCTAATCAAGGACTTGACACAAATGAAGGTTACTTCTATTGATTTGATTGAAGGTCTAACTTATCCCACTTCTTAGGGACCTGAAAAGATCAGTAATAGACTTCCTATAAAGATCTAAGAATGATCTCTAACAAAATCAAATCATAGAATACTAGAAACAATGCACTTGCTTGATTGAAGTAGACAATACTAGTAGAATTGCCCCTCTTTCTATAAAGAACATTAAAGCTTCCAAATGATCTGATCAAGAGTGAATTTTAGCAACCTAATATACTTCCAAAATAACCTGTAAAATATCTAAATGGAACTTAATGAGGATGCAACACAATCTACTATCCAATCACAAGCAAAAAATGATCAAAATTGATGAAAAATTGATCTAATTTGGTGCATAAGTCAATCAATGGTTGGACTAAACCTAAATCACTTTAGGAGGTGTCTACTACACCTTAGAACAGCCTTTAAGAGTCCCCAAAACTCTGATCTTCCCTCTCCTTAAATGCTAGAAAGCCTCCTCTATGAAATCACCTCCAAAACTCGCTTAGAAATCAATGCTTGGAGCAAGCAAAACTTGCTATCTTGGTAATGTGAATTGAATTCAACTTTGCCTCAGGTTTTAGACACCTAAACACCTGAAAATGAAGTCACACAACACCAATCTCCAATGTATTTGACTCACTTTGAGTTCTAGAATCAATACTAGATGCTAAGATCCAATCTACACAAGATTTAGATCAAAAATTGTGATCAGATTGAATGAAAACCAAGGATTTAGCTCATTTCAACCTTTAGGCTCTGATACCATGTAAAAATTATAGCAAATAAGGTCCTAAAACACTTGAAATGATGAGAAAAACAATAGATTATGATTTCATAAGATTAGCACAAGTTGAACCATCAAAATCCATCAAAAATCTATGCTTGAACCTCACTAAATGGCCCAAATCCTTGAAGGCTTCACACGTGTGAAAGTACGGCCTCCCACAGTCTGAGTACTGTACACCAGACCTATATTCAATCCTATAATCATTAGTAATCACAAGTACTCAAACAATTATGAACATAGAGAGCAATTCCACCATTATGAGAGAAAAAACATGAAATTGCTTGATTGATTTTGGTGACATATCATCACCTATATATACATGATCCATCATGGTTTTGGGCAGGTATGAGTAGCCCTAAACCTATCCCTAATCCTAATTTTGGCGGATCTTTCATCCCTACCAAGTTAGGGTTGGAATCTTGGAGATCCCTCAACAATGCAAAAACTACCAAAAATAGCTCCTATTTTTTCTCCCTTGTATCTAAGCATAATTTGGACTCATTCCAAAGGTTCTAACACTTAGATCTACTTGAGAACATCCTTATGAATGGAATCCTATGCTATTTGGCACATGTGACAAGCCACATCATGACCATCTAACTATTTACAAGTCATATGACCAAAACTAGTCAAGCTAGAATTGTGAATTTTTAACAGGGAAGAGTTATCGACTTGGCTCATTACATTCGCCGCATCCATTCTTTTATTCGTTATTATGCATAAGCAGGTCTAAGGGCCCTTTTTATTCATATACTGGCCTTGGGCCATATTTGGTCATATTTCTAGGACTTGGTCACGTTGATTTGGAGTGGGGGTCCTCCTATTGGGAAGGCGCACTATTTTCCCTCCAAATCCTATTCCCTCCCTTTTTTTGAATCCTCTATTTGATTCAGGGAGAGGGTATATATAGGGCAACATTGTATTCCTTTATTCAATTTATGATGATTGCTCTTCTTTAGCCTCCTTAAGCATTCTCTCTTCTTGCTTTCTAGCTTAAGTCCTGCGTTCTAGCATAGCTCGTGAATCTTAGCTTGTAACTAACAGGATCTCCATCGGCCATTGTTCTAGCTTCGTCAAATTTTACATCTCTGATGGTCTTGATCTTATTGGTCTCTGGCATGTACAACCTATGTGTACATCGTATCCAACAAGAAATCCTTGTTCAACTTTCTCATCCAGCTTCTTTCGCTTCTTGTCTCAATTTTCATGTACAACATGAAACATAGTCGACGGTCACCCTTCTTCTTAGGTTCATCATGACACTCTCACATCTCTTTCAAAAAGACATAATCACACATTTTTTTTTAAAATGATCAAACCCAAACTTGATATAGGAGAAAACTCTCCTAATTAACTTTGTCTGACACTTCAACTAATAAGCAATAAGCGTTTCTAGCAATGCGCTATATTAATCTCCATGATCAATATGTCAAAAAGATGAAAAAGAAGTTTAGAAAGTGATCAACTATTTATACGAGTTATGAATGTCGTTTAGGCTTATCCAAATGATAGTTGAAGATAGTTGTTTGGTCGTAGATCGCAATTGGAGCTTAGCCATATTGCGTTGTCACTTATCCAGTTGGGCTTCCCACAAACTACTTGCAAAAACCATTAGCTTCAAAACAAGTGGAAACAAGTTATGTTAACATTTGACAGTTCGAACATCTTTGATTTTCTTTGTCGTTGTCGAACTCGATTGTTAGCCATTCCTGTGTATTTTTTCAAACTATGAAAAAACATGAGTAAAACTATAGAATTGGATAGATGAACAGATGTAGATTAAAGATCGATTATTTGGAAATATCCAACAATAATATCTCTAGGTACTTCTGTAAGTATTCTTTGAATGCCATCTACATGATGAGTTGAAATGTGGTCAGGGCACTACAAAGACCAAATGACATAACCTTGTAGGAATATGTACCCCATTCAGTAGCAAATGTTGTCTTGTGTTGATCCTTAGGTGCCATCTTGATTGGTTGTAGCTGCTAAAGTTGTCCAAAAAATTGTAGGCTTCCGCTCCAGCTACTCAATCCAATACGCTTTCTATGAACGGTAAGAGAAAGTCGTCCTTCCATGTCACAGCGCTAAGTGCCTTTAATTGACACAAATCCGCATTTTTTCATTCTTCTTGGAGACAATGACTATGGATAACACCCATTATGTGTGCTTGATTTCATAGATAAAATTGGCATCGAGCAATTTATGCAACTCTTGTTTGATCAACTCGGTGTAGTTTGGGTTTAGGTTTATATCGGCTCACATTGGGAGTTGCTCCTTTAACCAAAGGTATGATATATTTGACTACAGATAATGGAATTTCCTTTAGATCCTTGTAAGACCATGCAAACCAATCTTTATATTCCAACAGTAACCTCTGCATCTTGGTGAATTGTGAGGGCATGAGTTGTGCTCCTACACGAACAATCTTGTCTTCTTCTCCTGCCTCTACCAAATTCATCAGTTGTGTGTGAGCCAGTCCCTCGTAAGCTTTGTTTTCTTATTTGCATCAGGCTCCCGTCACCACATCATCTAAGGTGTAGCTTTTGAAGTTTTCTAGCACATCATGGGTTGGTTCCTTACTCATTTCTTCCTTCAAAAGATTCATGAGTGATAATTTTTGCATTGCTTTTGACATCCTTGAAGTTGATGTAGAAGCTTGGTTTGATGACCCTTGAGCTAGAGGCTAACCAACTTTCTTTTTTCACGTATCTCGTTGACGGTTGTTGATCTTGGCGTGCTTTATAGTGAGGCTCTTTGACATTCGCTTCTACATCCAAATGTCAACATCCACTGTGGCTATGGCCTCTCCGGTAAGTTTATTCACTTAATCACTTGATTATATATTTGCTTTTGTTGGTTTTCTTTGGTGGTTGTGCTTTCGATGGTGGCTTCTTGGAGACTATAGCACTTGGGGCCTTCTAAGGTGGTTGAGCTTGTATTCATTGAACTCCATAATGTGTAGGATCGATGTGGCGTAGAATCTGCTCATCTATTAACTCAACTTCCCTGTCATACGACAATGCATGTTGCCAAGTAACTAAATCATCTTTAACATGTTCTAGAATGGTTTCCATCAACAGCCATGTTATGTTCATCATGTTCACCCCGTATGAGATAGGCATCTCTAGGGTGAGTCCTCGTGGTGGTGGTGATATGCTCGGTTCTAAATTTGGGTCTAGATCTAGATGACGTGTATGCCCAACCATACATGCAACTATTGCCAATGCATTCATCCACAAAATTGTGTCAGTTTATGAATCATAATGAACACTCATTGTTGCTCTTAAGCCATCAATGCTTTCGTCAGTTGTGGAAGAATTGTCATCAACTTTAGGTGGTACAAGCTTCAATGCTCATATGGAGGGATCCACTTTTACTACTTGCTCTCTATTCTCGAATGTGATTTTGTCAGTTTTCTAATCGTGAACTACTTGCGCAATTCACAACCAGGGTAAACCCAACAAAATTCGATAGGCAATGGGTGTTTTAGGAACATCCATCACCACAAATGTGATGACAAATTGTACCCCTGCTATCTTTACTAATATGTCTTCTAGAATTCCTTTAGGCCGCACACATGATTGACTTGCTAGCTTTATGGCAAACTTGGCAGCTTTCAAGCCTTGTACAATGTAGTGGAGGCAAGCTTGTGACACATGATCTTCCATCTACTACATCAACTTCTTCTTTGTAGAGTTTATGCTTGATTGGGAGAGTGATATTGTGAGATAAATCTAATGGCCCACATCTTGTCCTTCAACAACACATCCTAGCTGTCCATTGATCTTGGACTTGATCTCACAGTCCTTTGCAGAATTGTGTAGTGAATTCACCTCCATCGGCTACTACCACAACTACACATATGGGCGTTTTGCCACGTGACTTTGCCACGCGAACTCGATACTTAGTTGAAATTTTGACAATTGTTTTTGGCGTGGCTCTGCCACGCATGGCACATCCATGCCAAAATATTTTCCGTAGACCCTGTTGGTGAAATCCAGGCTGGAGGTGAGGTCCGGCAATATAAAAAAATTTCGCCTGGTAGTGCCACGCAATTTTTTTTAAAATAAAAAATCAAAAAATGAGCGCCAAAAATCTTGGAGTGGTAGAGCCACGCGTGGAAGTGCCACGCATGGCTGTTATTTAATCGCCTCTCATGTGGCATGTATCTCTAGAGATTTGCCACGCGTGGCAAAAGTTACAAAGAGTTTGATTTTGATATTGTCACGTGTGTGGCAAAATTTGCCATGCGTGGCAAAATAAATTTATTGTAATTTTCTTTTTTCAAATCTATTGTGAAAATATGTTGATAAACAAACAACCTTGTGATTAATTTAGAAGTAAATGAGATTTTTATTTAGGTTCTGAATAAGTGTGGATTACTAATAAAATGATTATTATGTGATCGTGAGTATGGATTAAAAATCAAATGATCATTCTGTCAAATTATTATGCTTTGGTGAATTGGAATTACTATCGGTTGATAAAATTAAATAAAAAATGAAAATATTTTATTATTTCATCATCTCAACATAAGTTTAATAGTTAATTATAGCCTCCATCTAGAACATACAATATTTTTTTTTAACCAACGTTGATTTTATGATACCTATCATAGGCTTGGCCACATACCATCATGTCTTTTAATGTATGGTCATACATCAATCCTTGGCTATACACAAAAATGTTATAGCTTGCTAAATGTAAAATTAAAGTGATTAAGTTTTTTACGTTCTCAATGATATAGGACATTATGTGGTAATTTGTAGACAACATGATTTGCAGACATATCTTTTAGCCAGTAAGAAAATAAACAACATGATAATGTTTATTGTCGTGATTTTGCTTCGGAAACTGATTCTTTTCGAGTTTTCTTTCATTTTTTTTTTTCTGCGAAAGCTTTTAGGACCCTAAGCATGCGACTACAGATCGTAGAACATAAACCATTCTAGCAATCAAGATGACGAAAAGCAAGGAGATGGAGAAGAGAGGGATTGTATTATCTATTTTTGGTTTTCGAGTGAGTTTGGTCAGTGTCTCGCTCGTTAGCGGCCTTACACTCAGTTCGATCGTTGTGTTCTGCTCATTGGCAGACTTTCACGCACAACTATCTTCGTCTCTCTATCTTCTTGCTTAT
The DNA here is from genome assembly GCA_029204225.1 of Diphasiastrum complanatum. Classification (NCBI taxonomy): domain Eukaryota; kingdom Viridiplantae; phylum Streptophyta; class Lycopodiopsida; order Lycopodiales; family Lycopodiaceae; genus Diphasiastrum; species Diphasiastrum complanatum. Next base: position 7,707,673 of record CM055106.1, on the reverse strand, counting down.
TCTTCTCTTCTCTCCTCTTCTCTGTCTTTTTATGTTGATCCAATAAATGTATATTTATCTCCATTGTGTGGAGTCTACAAGATAGCTAAACAAAGAATTACAAGAGTAGTTAACGTTATTCAACTAGTTAGTTATTCTTTGTTATAGCTAACTATTTCAGTTGAACGTGAAGTACAATACTCTGCGCTCATTGAGCTGTCAGTTGGCCACGCGAATTGTTTTCCTTTGTCTTCTTTTCGCTTCGTTTCTTTTCGTGTCCTTTGGTCTTCAAGGTATGTTTGACTTTCGCAAATTGTTCGCCCTTCGACCTTCGCTTCGTTTCGCTTCATCACAAAGTTGTAGGAGTTCACAATTTCTGACACTCCCTCTTGAACCTTGCAACTTTTTATGTTTAATCCAATTGTCTTTCTTTGCTTTGCGAAGAGTGGTCTATCAAGCGGCTTCGTGAGCAGATCTGCAATCATGTCTTCAGACTTTATGTATTGGACCTTAAAGATTAACGCTAATCAACTAGTTAGTTATTCTCTGTTATTGCTAACTCTTTCAGTTGAGCGTGAAGTACAATACGCCATGCTCGTTGAGCTGCCAGTTGGCAGTGCGAATTGTTTTCCTTCGTCTTTCTTTCGCTTCATTTCGTTTCGTGTCCTTTGGTCTTTGAGGATTCGCAAATTGTTTGCCCTTCGACCTTCGCTTCGCTTCGTCACAGATTGCAAGAGTTTACAATTTCTAACAAATACAAATAGATTTCACCCCCAAAAGTGAAGCAGAATAAATTTTTAAAAACCTAAAAAAAATGTAGCATGCCATGTGCTATCAATTTGACGTAATTTAAAAACACTAAACTCACAAAACTTGCAGATGATTTACTCGCAAAATGCCAAAGCCCGCAGTGGTCGACCGATTCCCTCAGTGCGTGCACTACTACAATCGTAGGCAAAACAAAACAAAGTTTGATTGTGGTAGTAAAAGAGCAGATAGTCAGACAAATCGATTAGAGAGTCAGCCATAATGCGGAAAGCATGCAACTCTAACAAAATCTGAACACAAAATGAGACAATAAATTATTCAGATTGAATGTATAAAAATAAAAGTCCGATGATGTTGGTGAGCACAAATCAATAGCGGACGAAACCACGTGCGCACAAAGCTAACTACAATCTGTAATAGCTACGAGCTTACACTGACAATCAGTCTGAAAATAAAGAATCAATGCCATCTAATAAGTCTATCTCTGATAAGTTGGCGTCTCGGCGACTATGGCCGCTTGAGCGTACGTGGAATTTATTTCGCCTAGCTATTGCGCCATCTTAGAGTAGACCGTGGCTACTACTTTCATTGTCCAAGTGGTTGCAAAGTACATAAAGTGGATGTGAGAAGGCTTCAACTATTATGAGTCGAGCGTGTCGTTGTCGATAGTCAATGAAGTCAGGATAGTCTTTTGATGGTTGTTGATGATAGTCACTTGAGTCGATAAGTTGGACTCCCCGATAAGTCGACCAAGTCAGGTTTTTCCGATAAGTCGGCCAACTTCGACAAGTTGGACTGCCATTCTCTTGCTTGTCTTCAATAATGGAGCATTTCTGCCGATTGTGCGACAATGCATGTAAAACTACAACAATATGAATGGAACTAGATTAACATGAAGCCTTTTGTACACATCTTGGACGAGGACAATTGAAGCTATATTCGATGAATAGCTCTTCACCACATTTAATGGGCCTTATCGCACATACCATTAGGTATGTACCTTTTGAGTACCTAAAAAAGTAATCGTCCTTTCCATTGGTGCATTCCTTAAAATCACAATTAGTTAATGAAGGGTGATCAATGGAACTATTTATATATGCAGCAATATTGCCATGTATTTTTGGACGCCCATCAATGTACATACGATGTGATTTCAAAACATTTCTTTTTGCATACTCTTCCAAAAAACAAGCGTTGGCATTCAAGCCATAACCCTGCATTCTCCATTGGTGACGACACGAAGCATGCCAATCACCCCAATTGTACTGAGGTCTTGCATAAGGCATTAATGTGACAACACTGTTCAAAGGGACATTAATGCTAGTCAAAGAAAATAAACACAATTCAACGTTAGGAACGTGCTCACTAGGCTTGATCATGTACATATGAATCCAATATGAAAATGATGTTCCTCATAATGGTAGTGGTACTCTATCAAACCAACATGATTATTTTTTTCTATCAAAAGGCTTACCCAATGCTTCTAGGTAGGGAGGAAGGGGAGACTCAGTCAATGAATGTAAAACATTCTTGGATAAGTCAACATGTAAATTTGGTTGTTCATTTTCAAATCTTATCAAAATGCATCCAAGTCGTGTTCTTTTAACGGAGTAGATCTAGATGAGATAGGAATAGGAGGATATTCTACACAAGGTATGTGAGGTGATGTGGGATGGATATAATCGATGTGAGGTGTCATGAGATAGATGGAATCTATTTGTGGTAACATCATGGAATGAATATAATCCATAGAAGAATCTGTGTGAGGTGTTGTGGGATGAATAGAATCCATGTGAGGTGTCGTGGGATGAATAGAATCTATGTGTGGTGATATCATGGGATGAATAGAATCCATGGAAACATCTGAGGTGTGATGGAGTGAGTGACGTACAGAATGGAAAGATGCATAACTTCCCCATCATGAGGTGTGTAGTGACTAGTGACATCAATAATATGATCATCAACAAGATCTTCGTCTAATGCCAAAGATGATCCAATATTGATATCTCTTATTTTGTTGATAAGATTGTCAATCGACGTGTAAGACATTGACACCAATATATTATTCTGCAAGCGTGAAACATTATACAAGCATTAGTTTTTTTTTGCCAAAAAATCTATAAATATGTGTATGATAAGAAAAAGTACTAAATAGTCAAAATATACCTCCAAATCCATGTCGAGCTCCTCAACGTGCTTTCCAAACTTCCACAGATGTTGCGCCACTATTCGTCTTTCTCGAATTTTCAATCCTTTGCATTGTACATTGTTTAAACTAAAGTCAGGCCCAATATGGCCAAATTCAACTAGCAAACTTGAGACATTCTCCCCTCCCCCCCGCGAGTATAGCAAGTATTGTAAATAACATTGTACATCTTATTTCCTATCTCTGTGTGGCTACTCGACTAACCTAGGCCGGCTATGAGACAAGTGCCTAACTAATAAGTCAATAATGGGTCACATCCTGGTAACAACCAGACACAATAGACTAGATAAATTGTACATCCAATTTAAACTGTACTATAATTATAATATCACATTTAGAGTTTATAAAAATAAATATCAGATTGACTCTGATTTCTAACTCAATCAACCATTGTATGGCTCCCATCATCTTACTTGAACATACGTACATCCAATCATAACACCAATCTCCGACCATCATCATCCGCCAATTCTTTCAGTATCCACTCAGATCTACTATTGCCATAAGCCTCCACTCCCTATTGAATCTGCACAATGAATGAAATTGAGATATGGTATAAGATTATAAACAGAGAACCTAGAGCTAGTCAAGTAGTAGTGGAAGAGATATAGATAAATCAGCAAATTCCAATAAATCAACAAATGACAAGCCATCAAGAATGGTTTATCAATTAATCAGCCTACAACACCAAGAAATTCGTCCACCTCGAAGACAACAGCTCACACATGATCAAAGGTGAAGGTAGTGTTAGACTAAATTGCTTTGTGCAGCTTGCACACTTTGTGCTCTTGGCCTTTGACTTCGAATCCTTCCGGTTGGAAGGTATACACTTCCTCTTCGACGTAGCTGTTGAAAAATGTTGTCTTGACATTCATTTGACGCATTTCGAGGCCTTCAAACTGCTAATGCAATCAGTGTCCTAATTGACTGCATTTTGACAACGAGATTAAAGCTCCCTGGATTTGAGTGAAACCTTTAGCCACCAAACGTGCTTTCTATTTTGCAATGGAACCATTTGAGTTGATCTTCTTCTTGAAGATCCACTTGTTGTCGATAACTCTCTTGTGAGTGGGGAAGTTGACCAGTGTCCATGTCTGGTTCGTCAAAAGTGAGTTGTAATCGCTTTCCATAGCTTCTTGCCACTTCACAGCATCCTTGGAGTTAATTGTTTCGGCTAGGGTCTCTGGTTTATCTGATGAAGTCCAGAAAGATTAAGGTGTATACCTCTCAGGAACTGTTCGAGTCCGTGAGGATTTGCAGTGGGTTTATTTCCTTCCTAGCCTCAACCCAAGATCCAAGCAAACAAGCATCAAGGAGATGAAATTAGTCGTCACGCGTAGGTTCGTTCCAATGGAAGCGATAGCATAACTCAGAATTTAGCATGTATGGAAGATCCACATCTAACTTTAACATCCATTAACCCTAAGCACTGACACTACGCAATTAACACTACATCCATTAACCCTACGATCCACAATGAAATAGATACTTCTCTCTCTCTCTTCTCTCTCTCTCTCTCTCTCTCTCTCTCTCTCTCTCTCTCTCTCTCTCTCTCACACACACACACACACACACACACACACACACACACACACACACACAAGAACATACAATCCCAATAGCATTTAGATCCAACAATTAACAAAATGCAACAAAAACATGAGAGATGGAGGAAAAGAGTTAGAGAGCAAGGACAGTCACAAGTCCATTCCATAAGAGAACCAATCTGCTTGTATTGAAATGAAGATCTGAACATGAGGAGCAACTCGAGTTTGCCCCTATTTATAGTGGAGAGGAGGGCCTTGGCCTCAAAATCCTATTGGCCCATTTCTACCTCCCTAACTATTCAAATTTAAAAAGAGTGAGAACCCATTCAATAATTGGAGGGGACCTGGTGGGAGTCCCAACTTTATTTACCAACTTGACATTTAGGCCTGCGATATTAAAAGTCCCGCAAAAAGGCCTAAAGTCCTTTTATTGACTTTCTAATTATCAAATAACTATGTGATCATCGGGTTGGACTTACACACGTAGGCTGTCAAATCCCTCTCATTTATTAACTAGGGTTAGGGTTGCCTCGATATCCGCAAACCCTCCAATAGTATCCCCCACCAAAACTGATGGCGGTTCCACGACACCAACCTCAAAGCTTGAATGCAAATTTTCAATAACAGCCATATGGGTCAGGTGGCCATTCATGATAACCTTGTTCATTGACAATGGGTAGTCGACATCATCCAAAAAAACATCCCAAAATAATGCTTGTTGATTTTGATCCTTGTAGATAGGTGTAGCTGCTAGCAATGACATTGTTGAAGCTAATGACAAGGTTAAAGAATTTTTTTTTGTTGACATTTTCAAAAATTTGTTAATTTCTCGATACGTAACAAAATGAGAAAAAAATTATTTATCCAAAAAGCCCTTTCAATGCTCTACAACTCTAGCTATTCAGATGAATCAAACAGGGCAATAAAATAAAAAATCTAGAAGTTTCTAGTTTTTGACAAGTTTACAGAATTTTGTGGCCAACTTTAAAAATTTAGAACCTGCTCAATAATGAACGGAATCCAAAAACATTTATATGACTAGAAAGCTCTTTTAATGCTCTACAATCCTACCTATTCAGATTGAATTACAAAGAATAGAAAATTGGACGAAAATTGAATCAAATAGAGTAGAAAAATAAAATAAAATAAATAGAAAATATAGTCCCCACTCATTTTTTGAACGTTTTTGGACACAACTCTCACAAATCACATCCATAATGCAAAGCTAACCCTAGCATGCCAAGACCAAGATGCCTAAATGCAAGCTAACATCCATCCAACATGCTGCAATTTGAGAAATTGGCGTAGCTCCCTGGCAATGACGCCAAAATTGTAGTGGGTTTATTTCCTTCCTAGCCTCAACCCAAGATCTAAGCAAACAAGCATCAAAGAGATGAAGTTAGTTGTCACGCGGAGGTTCGTTCCCATGAGAGCGATTACATAACTCATAATTCAGCATGTATGGAAGATCCACATCTAACTTTAACATCCATTAACCCTAAGCACTAACACTATGCAATTAACACTACATCCATTAACTCTACGTTCCACAATGAGATAGATACTTGCTTCTCTCTCTCTCTCTCTCTCTCTCTCTCTCTCTCTCTCTCTCTCTCTCTCTCTCTCTCTCTCTCTCTCTCTCTCTCTCTCTCTCACACACACACACACACACACACACACACACACACACACAACATAAGAATATACAATTCCAATAACATTCAGATCCAACAATTAGCAAAATGCAACAAAAGCACGAGAGACGGAGGAAAAGAGTTAGAGAGTAAGGACATTCACAAGTCCATTTCATAAGAGAACCAATACGCTTGTATTGAAATGAAGATCTGAGCATGAGAGCAACTCGAGTTTGCCCCTATTTATAGTGGAGAGGAGGGCCTTGGCCTCAAAATCCTATTGGCCCATTTCTACCTCCCTAACTATTCAAATTTAAAAAGAGTGGGAACCCATTCAATAATTGGAGGGAACCAATTATTGAACCAATTTTGAATTTGAATTTGAACCAATCTTGGTGGGAGTCCCAACTTTATTCACCCTAACTTGACATTTAGGTCTGCGACATTAAAAGTCCCACAAAAAGGCCTAAAGTCCTTTTATTGACTTTCTAATTATCAAATAATTATGTGATCATCAGATTGGACTTACACACGCAGGGTGCCAAATCCCTCTCACTTATGAATTAGGGTTAGGGTTGCCTCGATATCCGCAAACCCTCCAACAATAAAGTAGGATGAGATGACACGGGATCATTTATCGATGGTTGTTTGAAATCATAGTATGTATGTTCTTGGAAGATTACATCCCTACATTGGTGGATGAATCACAGACTTTATAAGCCTTATGTTCGTTAGGATAGCCAAGGAACACACATTTATTTGTCCTATGATCCAGCTTCTTCCTAAGCTGTTTAGAAAAGTGAACAAAACATATACAACTAGAGATTTTTAAATGGGTGACACTAGGCTTGTGTCCATGCCATACTTCATAAGGAGTTTTGCTATTGACAGCTTTAATGCTAGATCAAATTTGCATGTAACAGGTTGTGGTAGTAGCTTCTATCCAAAACTTCACAGATAGGCACGATTGGTGTAGCATTGATTTGGTTGAGTTGAGAAGTGTTCGATTCTTCCTTTCTACAATCCCATTTTGCTGAGGTGAATAGGAAGTTGTAAATTGTCTTTGAATGCCATGTTCAGCCAGGTAGTCGGACATCTCATTAGAGAGGTATTTGTGCTTAATGAACATGATTGTAGACCATCTAGAACAATCATCTATGAAAGTGATGAAATCAATTGCATCTCCTAAGGATGGAGTTGACATTGGACCACAAAGATCACTATTTACAAGGTCTAACACATGCCTTGTCTTGACGGAATGTGTTTACGGAAATTTGCTCCTAGAGTGTTTGACATAGATGCAAGATTCATATAAAAATGATTTCCTATCTAATGAAAGAGGGAAATACAATCCATCAACTAAATTATTACAACGCATGTAGGAAAATGATATTGTATTTATGTGTCCAAATCGACTATGCCACAAAACAACATGATCGTTTACATTGTCATAAGAAGTACTAGCTAATGCTACTAAGTCAGATAATATATATAGATTTCCGACACTAGTACACGTAGTTAGAATAGTAGCTTCATCGAAGATTGTACTGTTCAGAAGAGAAAGTAACAGTGTAGCCCTACTAAATTATTACAACGCATGTAGGAAAGTGATCTTGTATTTATGTGTCCAAATCAACTATGCCACAAAACAACATGATCATTTACATTTTCATAATAAGTACTTACTAATGCTACTGAGTCAGATAATACATCTAGATTTTCGACTCTAGTACATGTAGTCAGAGTAGTATCTTCATCGAAGATTGTACACTATTCAGAAGAGAAGGTAACATTGTAGCCCTCATCAATTATCTTAGAGACTTGTAGCTGAGGCACATGAAGAACATTCAAAACACAAATAGAAAGATCGTTTTTGAACTCGATCTTGACTTTGCCTTCCACGTGGATGGTGCTTGAATTTTTGAGGTAGATGAATTGACCTCTGATGTAAACTGCGTACTCAGTAAACCATTCCTTGCGAGAAGTCATGTGTTGGGTAGCGCCACTGTCTAGATACCAACTATTGTAGTCTTCATTGCTACTAATGTAAGCCATTAACAGATGTGATGGTTTGTCTCCATCAGAATCTTGCTCCTTGAATTTTACCCATTTGAGGAGTCTAGCTATTGTGTTTGTTGCTTCTTTACTTCATTGTAGATGCAGATGCAACACTCCTTGATGTCGTGATTAGCTCTTTTACAATATCTGCAGAAGAGCTTTTTTCGCAATCCAATGTTTTCGGCTTGAGTACGAGGCTTCTACTGCTGCGACTGCACTTGATTCTCGCCCTTGGAATAGTCTTTCTTCTTTGTGTATAGAACTAGGGACTTGTCTTCGACGTACCATTGATCTTTCTCCGTATCTTGAAGAAGACAACCGATCACCTTTTGAAGAGTGAGGTCAGGCTGTGTGGATATCATCACAACAAAATGTTCACAGGACTTTGGTAAAAAAGAAAGTAACATCATCATCATGCTTCCTTCAAGATTAGACATTCCGAATTGAGTGAGTGTCAATTGAGAAACAAACTTATCAGAAAGCATTTGTAGTGGAATACACATAAGAAAATAGAGAATCTGAATTAAGCTTATTGTGAATACAATGATCAAATAATGATCTTGTGCCCAAGAATGGTTCACAGTAGTGGCGCAGTGTGTGCAGTGATCTTACTTAGCTAGCTACAGATTAAATAATTATCTCTATTTTTTGAATGACTTTCACTCTCTCGGATATCTCTGATTATGTGAAATCGGATAGTTAAGACACAATGGAGTTCATGTAGGCACTCGGTTCACTCTTCTCCACTTACATCACATCATTGCCTACATATGCTCATGAATTGCCATTATGTATATACACATGAAACAGTTACAATGACTGCGTGGGCAACGAGCGTGAAACAACACAATTACCAAAAAGTACTAAAGTGAACTGTGATATGGTATGCATACGGGGCAGTGTGGATGACATGGACCTTGAATTTCGAAGACTTTGAATTTGAAGCAGGTCGAAGAAGATATAGAACTCTAAGGCCTCAAACTCGAAGAGTTCATCGTTGATCATGTTTTTGCTCTAGTTGATTGATTGCACAGACGTTCACCTTCAGAGAGTAAGACTGCAGTGTTGTTGGAGAGAGAGAGAGAGAGAGAGAGAGAGAGAGAGAGAGAGAGAGAGAGAGAGAGAGAGAGAGAGAGAGAGAGAGTTCATATTTACATAGTGTACTGGTGCTCAGGAATTGAGATGAACTCGAATGTTTCATGTTCTAATGATTCAAATTTTGGTGAGTTGGAGTGATGCTTAATTCCAACACCTCCCCCTTAAGCTTGGATCTTGAGTGAAATTAAACAAGCTACATAATGCAACATGATTTTCTCTTGACAGAGGCTTAGTCAAGATATCAGCCAACATATTGGTAGTAGGACAGTAACTTAATTCGACATCCTTATTCTAAACTTTCTCTCTAAGGAAATGAAATTGAACTTCAATGTGTTTAGTTTTAGAGTGAGTTGGTGGGTTCAGAGATAGAGCAATGCAACTCTGATTGTCGCAATAGAGTATAGTTGGACCGATTTGAGAGATCATAAGATCTTGAAGCAATCTTCTAAGCTATATAATTTCCTTCACTGCAGAGGTAGCTGCAACATACTTTGACTCTGTGGAGGACAAAGAAATGCATTTCTACTTTCGACTATTCCACGAAATGGGTCCTCCTGCTAGAAAGCAAAGATAGTCAGATGTGGATTTTCTTGTATCCACATTACCAGCCCAATCAAAGTCAAAATAAGTAAGTAATATAAGGGCATCCTCTATGTTTCCATTATAACACAAAGCATAGTGCTTAGTGGCTTGAATGTATCTTAGTACTCTGAGTAGAGCCTTCCAATGAGGTAGGCCGAGATTTGACATAAACTATGACAATCTGCTAATTGTAAATGCTAGATCAGGTCTAGTGCAGAGGCATACATGATTGATCCGACTATTGACTGATAGGGGTATTTTCATCGAGCACATATCATGAGTCCATAGGCGAGTCTATTGACTTGTAGTTTTCCATGCCATACCTGTAGAGTACACTAGTTAGATACCTTTTTTGACTTAATGTGATACTTCTCTTTGCTCTGTCTCTGGTTATCTCGATTTCCAAAAGGTAGTGCACAAGGCCTGAATCAGGCATTTGAATTCTTTCGACGAAAGTGTCTTTGTCTCATAAAGCAACTGATTCAAATTGCTGATGATTAGCGAGTCATCAACATATAGAGCTATTATGACATAGCTTGAGCCTCTGTGTTTGAGATAAACATTAGAGTCAGCAGAGTTAGGAATGAAGTCGTGATGTAACAAGAATTGATTGATTCTATCAAACCAGGCCCTTGGAGCTTGCTTTAGCCCGTAGAGAGCTTTATGTTGTTTACATACTTTGTGTTCTTGGCCTTGAAGGATGTAAACTTCAAGCTGATAGAAGTAGATGTCTTCTTGTATATATCCATTTTGAAAGGCTATCTGAACATCCATATGGTGAACTTCTAGATCTTCGGCAGCTACGAAGATGAATAATTGACTGAAGTTTTACGACTATACTGTATGTCACAATGTAGTCAATCCCATAGGTTTGTTCATAACCTTTGACGACTAGACGAGCTTTCCATCAGGCTGTTGAACCATTTGGATTGAGCTTCATCTTGAAGATCCACTTAGTGTCGATGATCTTTGCATCTATAGGAGCTTCGACAAGATGCCAGGTCTTGTTCTTCATCAATGAATTGTACTCATCATGCATGGCAGAATGCCAGTTGTCTGCATTCGAACTCGACAATGCTTCTGTTACTGAAGTAGGTTCATTGTTGCTGATGAATGCCTGAGATGATGATTTTCCTTGCTGTGCAATAGAGATATCTTCAATTTTCATCAGAACAGTTGCAAGAGGTCGAAGCCTATCGATGGTGATGGGAGTCGTTGGAACAAACTCTTGCATTGGTTGTTTCTACTTGAAGTCGAAGAATTTATCTTTGAGAAAGACAACATCTCGACTAACTGAGATGTCAAGGAAGAATTTATCTTCGAGGAAGACAACATTTCTGACTAACTGAGATTCGACTTGACTTGACATCAAAAATTCAATATGATTTTTGTGATGTCAAGTATCCAATAAATATACTCCTGTAGTTGACAAGGTCAAGCTTCTTTCTCAGATCAGAGGGAATGTGTACATAACAAATACAGCCAAACACTTGAAGGTGTTTTAGACTCGGTTTGTAGCCATAGAAAGCTTCGAAGGGAGTCTTTGAGTTGACTGCTTTGGTACTCAAATAGTTCGGCAGATAGCAAGTTGTTGAAACAGCTTCAACCCAAAAATTCCTGGTGAGCTGAGCATTTGACATCATTGATCGTGCTGCATTTAGCAATGTTCGATTCTTCCTTTCAGCTACTCCATTCTGTTGTGGGGTGTAGTTGGTGGTGAACTGATGATGAATGCCAAATCATGCCGGATAGCCGGACATTTCGTCTAACAAGAACTCTCCACCACTGTCTCTACAAAGGGTCTTGACTCGTTGACCAGTCTGTGTCTCAACGAACTATTTGAAGTATTTGAAACAGTTGAATGCCTCATACTTGTTCAATATCTTCTCTGTTTCTAGAGAATATTTCTTTATCGTTTTTTCAAAATGGTACATTGCTTCGAATTGAACAAGGCTTTGCAGCTTTGATCAGTGAGCTTGCTGACTGATAATAAATTTTTGGTCAGTTTGGGTACGTACAGTACATCCTTGATTAAGGTCAAATTACCATTTCGAAGATAAAGATGAACAGATCATTTGCCTTCAATCTGCAGTGTACTTGAGTCACCAAAGTAGACATACTTTGAATTTGCTGGTGTTAGGTATTCGAATAAGGACTTACATGAAGTCATGTGCTGAGAAGCACTAGAATCGAGGTACCAATCCATGGATCCTCTAATGGGTTCATCTTGTATCATTAGTAGTGTTGGGTCTTCGAGGGAGGTTCTGGCAAAATTAGATCCTCCATTCTACTTCATCTTCTTCTTTGCTTCGTTATGCCTGAGAACTCGACAGTCCTTGATGTCGTGATTGGTTCTCTTGCAGTACTTGCAGAAGAGTTTAATCTTGAGATTTTGATGCTGTCGATTGTGCTGTTGTGTTTACTGGTCTGAATCAAGTTGCTCAGCTTTTGTCTTCTTGTCCTTAGAAGATTTATTCTTTCGGAGTTGTTGCTTATTCGAATAGAGAGCGACTGTCTTTGAATTCGACGTGGATAACTTTTCCTTCTTACTTCTTCCTGTAATAAACATGTTGTCACCTTTTGCTGAGACAGGTCAGGAGCATTGCTCAGTAGTAAAACGAGATTGTCGTAAGAGGGAGAAAAACTGGACAGAAGAGACATGTTAGCATCTTCGTCCGCACACTGGCGAACCTACTGCAACTAACTGATTGAGTGGCTATTTGAATTCGTTTAGATGATTAGTGACTGAGGTCCCTTCACTCATCTTGAGCGACAAGAACTTCTTTCTCAAGAGGAAATGAGCCAATACATCTGTTGTCTCGTATAGACCAATAAGAATGTCTCGTGCCTCTTTGGAGCTAGAACAATTAGCTATGTGAGCTATTTGTGAACCTTTAAGATTCAGAGATACAATGGCAAGAGCTTTGCCATCCTTAGCTTCCCAGGCGGTCAGCATGTCAGGTTCAACCGACTTGGCCATTGAACCGTTGACGTATCCCTAGAGTTCTTTTTCTGTGAGTATCATCTTCATCTTGAACTTCCACATGTGGAAGTCATCACTGTTGAATTTTTTGATCAAGCGGATTTTTGAAGATGTTCCTTCCATGATGAATGATCCAAGCATAGTAAAACAGTTTTGAATGCTAGTAATAGTTTGGAACGATGACTCTAATACCACTCTGTTGGAGGGCTCTTGAAGAAATTAGGTGCGGAATAGGAAACAGAGCTCCAACATAGAGAACTTTAACATGAACTTTACCAAACTACAACATTCATCGAATGGAGGAATGTCTTGGTAGGTGTCAAAGACAACCATGAAGGGAGCAAAACACTTAGGCGTTTGAGACAGCCATGCTTCATTCGAGATTAGACATTCTGAATTGAGTGAGTGTCAATTGAGAAAGAAACTTATCAGAAAGCATTCGTAGTGGAATACACATAAGAAAATAGAGAATCTAAATTAAGCTTATTGTGAATACAATGATCAAATAACGATCTTGTGCCCAAGAATGGTTCACAGTAGTGGCGCAGTGTGTGCAGTGATCTTACTTAGCTAGCTACAGATTAAATAACTATCTCTATTTCTTGAATGGACTCTCTCGGATATCTCTGATTATGTGAAATCAGATAGTTAAGACACAATGGAGTTCATGTAGGCACTCGGTTCACTCTTCTCCACTTACATCACATCATCACCTACATATGCTTGTGAATTGCCGTTATGTATATACACATGAAATAGTTACAATGATTGCGTGGGCAATGAGCGTGAAACAACGCAGTTACCATAAAGTTCTAAAGTGAACTGTGACATGCGGACGGGACAGTGTGGATGACGTGGACCTTGAATCTCGAAGACTTTGAATTCGAGTAGGTCAAAGAATATGTAGAACTCAAAGGTCTCGAACTCAAAGAGTTTGTCGTCGATCCTGTTTCTGCTCTAGTTGACTGATTGCACAAACGTTCAACTTCAGAGAGTAAGACTGTAGTGCTGTTGTAGAGAGAGAGAGAGAGAGAGAGAGAGAGAGAGAGAGAGAGAGAGAGAGAGAGAGAGAGAGAGAGAGAGAGAGAGAGAGAGAGAGAGAGAGAGAGAGAGAGAGAGAGAGAGAGAGAGAGAGAGAGAGAGAGAGAGAGAGAGAGAGAGAGAGAGAGAGAGAGAGAGAGAGAGAGAGAGAGAGAGAGTTCATATTTACATAGTGTACTGGTACTCAAGAATTGAGACGAACTCGAATGATTCATATTCTGATGATTCGAATTTTGGTGAGTTAGCGTAATGCTTGATTCCAACACTAAAGGCATCAAATATGTTTATTGAATCAAATACAAAGTGGATGGATCAATTGATCAATGGAACCACTATAAATTTCACTCTTACACAAATTGTAATTGCAATAGCTTATTATTAATCAATCTACGCCTATGGCGGAACAAGGAGAAGAAGAAGCAAATTAACTTCTAACTCAAAGAACTTGAATCATTTTCAAAAATTTAAAACTAAACCAATCGAATGATCTATTTCTAGATTTTTGATGACACAACTCTAATGAAATGTGTTGTTATCCATAGCATGTGCCACGTGGGGCTACAATATTGCACTAGAAATGTAAGACTCCACTATTCAATCGTGTTTTAGTCGAGTTTGGGACCCTCGACAATATGTCGGCTTTTGGTCGATTCAAACTTTGTTCAATAATCCCTCGAAACTGGTTTGATAGTATCTGTATTTATGCAAATAATCTCGCTACCTTCGACATTGTATATATTATGCGAGTAAAACTACATAATAGTTCCACATTACAAATGATTACATTGATATATATATATACATATCCTTCTTGGATCTAGGGTTTAGGTTTAAGCTTCAACCAGTTATGACCTAACCCTAGAATATTAACTCTAATATGGCCCTTTAACCCTAATTTTGACCTCATGAGAGTGAGATCCCTCAACAATACATAAATTGTTATTTTTGGCCCTATATTCTCTCCAAGGCTAAAATGGCCTTTTGTTCTCACATGAAATGATGCTACAAGACCTCAAATGAGGAATATGAACATTGTGAACTTTGTCTAAGCATATATCCACGTGTCCAATGCCACATCATCACATACAAGTGAAATTACAACAAACTAGTCAAGCTAGAATTGTGAGATTTTAATATTCCTCACAATTTAGCTTGATGAGACTATTCTGGATCAATAATTAATACATTAGTAAAAATAACATAATGTCCAGGTTCTTGTTATATGGAGTGACTATGATCACTCATCATGGTAATAATATGATTTGAGCTCCAAGTTCTCACATGTAGTGAGAGCTCAACAAAGATTGTCTGAGCTTTGTCTTTGACAACTTGTTGAATGAACATCTTGGGCTGAAAAATGAGAGTCCCCTCCTCAAAATAATCATGAAAAACAATAGCTTGCCACAAGATCCAACTTTGGTGTGAAGTACATACAACCACAGTTTGAAATCTCACCATCTTGACTTCATCCAACAAAACAATGAATTCCTTCCAATGAAGATCTTCATTTCTTGGAAATTCAAGAGCGAATAGGTCACAAGATGAGGCCTTTGAATCTTTCTTTGAAACTCCAATCAAAGTAGTAATGAGCACTATGTCATCATCATAAGATATAGGATGAAAAACAATGTTCATACTAGCATCATCAAATGGCATTGTATGAAACATAAAATAAGATGAGTAAAGGGAGATATGAAGACACTTCCTTGATGCTCCTTTGTCTTTACTCAAGCCTTCATAATGATGTAGATTTAATTAATGAAATCTAACACTCCCCCTTAATGTAAACTCATAAAATAAAGGTATTAAGTTAAGCAAATTGGTAAACTTGAAATCTTTGCTGAATGCCAATGCCTTTGTAAGTATATCTACTGTCATGAATTATGTTATGCAAAATATTAAAATAACCTTCCTCTTGAGTACGTTGTCTCTAACAAAATAATATTTTATCTCAATGTGCTTGCTCATGAAATGATACTTAGGGTCAATAAATAAAGTAATTGTACGATAATTTTCACAAGAAATGGAAGTAGCATGTAATTGACTAAGATCAATGTTCGACAATAGATGCCTTAGCCAGATAGCTTTCTTTGCAGCATGTGCAGTGGCAATATATTCGACTTTTGTTGTAGATAATGCAATCAAATTTTGCTTCTTGTTGTTCTATGAGATAGGACCCTTGTCGAATACAAAGACATAACCTGATGTCGACTTTCTCCTATCAACATCTCCAGTCCAATATCCATTTGTAAAACCTTGAAGAAGATTATCTTGGGTATTCGGATCATCATTCAAATTTCCACCATAACAGATGCAATAATTTTGTGTCGACTATAAATATTGAAGGACTCTAAGTAGAGCTCTCTAATGAGTGAAATCTAGATTCGACATATATTGGCTAAGTGTACTAACTGAATAAGCAACGTCAGATCTAGTACAAATCATTGCATACATGAGCAAGCCAATAATAGAATGATATGGAAACTGTTTCATTTGCTCAACTTCTTCGAAAGACTGGGGACATTGGTCCTTTGAATATCTCAAACCTAGATCCATTGGAGTTTTCCACGGGAGTGAAAGTTTTTGAATATTTAACATTTGGGATTTGAGAAAGTCTTCTAAAAACAAGCCTTGCATAAGATGCGCTATTATTATAGTGCAATCAGAGTAGAAAATGGAAGCATTTAGCTACTGCAATTTAGTATTCAACAATACAGACTACTTCCAACACACACTTTTGTCTCGTTCTACTATTTCTATGATATAAGTTATGATTTTAAATATCGACAAACGATCTGTTCTTTTTCGCACTTGTGAATGATAACAAAGCTATACTTGTGATGATAGTGCATTTGCTAGTGATTCAAAAATTAAATGTCCAGGTGCATATCTTAATTATACTAGTATAACACCACATTTAGATTCTTATCAAAACCATTTATAAGTTAAGAAAAAAAAATCTTCTATAACAAAATATATAAAGTCTACAAGTAATTGTCCAACACAATACTTGATCATATGTTTATGTTCACCGACTAGGTTAAGTGCACCAAGTAACCCTAATAACCAGAAATACATAGTAGATTCATACAATATTAATCATGCATAAATGACAACAATCCCATTATGCCCCAATACATACACATATGTCCTTATTTGACAAATTCCTCCAAAATCTGCATATGTTAGTCACATACCTTGTTGAGAATCTTATAACCCAGTTATAAAGGAATTATATTCCTCATGAGTATTTAACATATATGGGAAATCTTTGAGGCTGAGAACACATTCTCTCTCACGAGGTTTTCCAACCCAACTTACCTCTTACGAACCAAATTTCTCCACTTAATCAACCCCTCCTTGGTCCTAGTACTCCAAGTAAGATTAGGTTGATACAATACCGACATTCTAGACTTTATGTTATGATCACTCCTATCCCTCACAAAATTGGGATCAGTAACTTTTGATCTTACCCAGTACTACTTGTAACGAGTTTCATTTTCAAACCACCTCTAGTTCCAGATTGTTCAACACAATCGCTAGAGAATTTTTCTTATTAAAAAACTGTGCAACTGATAAGTTCTCTAATAGAATCTTACCCATTACTTCACCACTCCTTTTTGAATCTCCAAATTTCTTAAAAAATTAGCTAAAGAAAGATGACACTGAGAAAATCTGAATCTTGAAAAGTCAATAATAAGTTCCTTCCAAAAAAGATTCACTCTATTATACACAAAACTTTTTCTTCCAAACATTTTCATACAAGTGACAATAACCATTATCTATTTGAGATCTATCTACGCATAAGAGACAATCTAGATTCAAGAAATTGAAATACACTTATCTTGGAACATCTCAAATTTCAAGCCTTAACCATACAAATAGTAATAAAGATGATGATAAAAATCCTTTAGAAAAAGAAGTAATTTTCACGTTGGAAGGATCATATGAATTTTATCTGATGTCTAGTATTCGAGAAATTCATAAGAAGTAAATTTCTTTAAAAGGTGAGAAATAGCTTTAAGGGTTTCTACTTTGTAATTTATAAGCTACCGTTAGGGATCTAGATCTATATCTCATAATTTCCCAGAATACCTTGAAACAAGTAACCATTGGATTCACCCGTTAGTATTACCATTACTTTTAACTATTAACCACTGGTCTACAAATCACTCTAGCACAATAAGTCCCCTTTGGAATCACTAATGTCCCATACCATCGACTTTTTTTCCAAGAAAATTATTCGCTTCTAGGTCTGTTTACTAAAAAAAATCAAAAAGATTAACTGGCTCTCCTATTTTTTTAAATATAGAATATGATCTTCAACCAATTTCAGAAGATACTTTATGCCATCAAATTCTCTCATGTTCCTCAAGTAATTCACCGTAGATGAAATTAGCATCTAAGAATACCACTAGGCATTGACCCAGGTATGGACAAGATATATCGTTCATATATTGTTGAAATAACACAAGTGTGTTCAACTCAAAACAATCGAAATAAATCTATATCAAAATGGTATGAGAAATTTCATTCATTCCTAAAGATTCTTAACCGCCATATCCAATATTCCAGAGATCTTAAAAATCCATCTCGATCTGGTTACAAAACAAGCTACTCCACCAATCTTGCCAATAAAATCAACATCTACACACAAAATAGAATGCAAACTCTAATAGAACTTGATCAAACATGAATCAAAACGTAAAGTACTGTTGCTGTCCATACAATTACAACAAGCTATTGTATTTCACACATGTGAGCCTGGAAATAGCAAATATAGATCATTCTACACATAAAATTGCAAGATATCACAAGTATAGTGCACCAATGGATAGTAGAACCCAAGAGAACCATGTATAAGCATGAAATGAGATAGAGAAGAGAGAAGATCTGCTTCTCCACGAGTTACATTCTTTTATATCGCATAGGCACATATCTATCCCAACCAAGCCTCGGAGAATCTATAAATTTGGTTCCTGATGGATAACAATAATCCATTTACGAAATTGTGATTTAACAAGGACTACACCTTGTTTACCGTCACATTCAACTAAAATCCTTTTGGTCATTCACAAGATTTCGAACTCCCTCCCATCTGAGAGTTCCAACTCTTAGGAATAAGGCTCTATCATGTACTAACGGTACAAATGTGATCCATGTATCCATTCCCACTTCTCATCACAATTCCCATTCAAAATTATGGTCAAAATCCATTGTCAAATAGATTTTCAACAATTGGTATTATGCAAATTTTTAGATGGATTTCCAAAAATCCAAATCACATAATACAAACACATTCACTTACCCCAATGTCCATTTCTTCTCCCCTTATAATTTTCGATTCCCCGAAATTTTTTATCCAGCTAAGGTAAAACAAAGTCTTATAGACATATAATAAATGACACTATTGTGTACTGAATAGGTAATTTTGTAGGTTACCTATTTGAAGATTTCGTCAAAAGATTTAGCTTTTTTGATGATTTTAAAAAAGTGGGTCCAATTTGGGCAGTTCAAAATAGATTCAGCCAAAATATAGATGTTTTTATAATAATTGCATTAAATTTTGGATGTTAATTTTTTATAAAGTGTAAAAATTGAGACTATGATTCGTATTAACCATTTCATGAACAAGACTCTTAAAATAAATAGCATACATCTCAAACAAACAAAAACAAATTGTACTTCAGACTTTTTGATGTACTTAAAATATGTCAAAATTGGGATATTGTAATTTGAAATAGTAAATGCAAACATAAGATTATTAAACATTATATAAAATTTTATTGATATTAAGAATATAATGTCATGTCAATGTAAAGAGCAAATATTTATATTTCAAAAGAGGGTTTGCATGATACAAGTATCAACAATAAACATAATCAAATTACTGAGAAACATTATATGATAATTGATTAATAAAACTTAGTAACATATAATCTCTTACAAAATTAGATTAAATTTTAAAGTTGTGAATATTTGAAAATGCTACATAAAATCTTTATAAATTTCCTTATAAAAGTTATATCCTGTTGATATTTCCTTATACGTTTCATGAAAAAGTCCTAAAAAACAACAATTAAGGTTCATAGTTAGAATCAAATTTAGAAAATGTTAAAGGAAACAACAAAGTTTTTGTCATAAAACAAGCATTTCTGGGCATAAAAATTAGAAGTTCTCAATACAAAATATAAAAGTTTTGGACAAAAAATATGTAAGTTTTTGTTGTAATATTGACAAATATAATCAAGCAAGCGATATTATCATTCAACGCTTGATATGAAAATGATCAGAATTCTAAAACTTTGTCAATTTGTATTGTACATGTGAACTAAACGATACAAAAAGTGCTCAAAAAATGAGTTTATGACATGAAAACTCATTATGGGGACAAAAAATACATAAGAAAAGTGGGCTGTGAACCTTCCAAGTGATCCCCGGGAACGAATCGAGGGTTCATGACAAAAAAAAAACAAAGATCCCTCAATTGAATCCCGGGAATTGAATTCAATGTTCATCGCCCATTTTTCTTATGTATATTTTGTTCCCAAAAATGAGTCTTCTCTGTCACAAACCAAAAACATAGAAAACAATGAGAAGTATTGAATTTATATATCACGGGCTAACAAAACATAGATGTTTTACAACTAGAATATTCATTGCCTGACATTATGTTTTTATCAGCTTGTGCTAAATGCCATTAATGATGTTAAACTAGAATTTGTATATATAACTTACAAGAATAATGAAGTCCGTCCAAGTCTCTCAATATTTCAGTTTAATGTTTGATTTAAATTGGAGGTGTTTTTCAAAGCATGTTCACATGTAAATAGTTCGTTGTACAACTGTTAGTTAATAGTAGACAAGCTAAAAAAACATGCTCCTAGTAAAATACTCTTCTTGTGCGGGTTTTGACATTTTGAGAGTAAATTTTTTGCGAGTTTTGCGAGTTTTTTTTACTCATGATCCAACAAAATGGTAGCATATCGTGTGCTACTCTTTTTATGCCACTACATGATTTTTTAAGAACAAGAATTGTGGTTTGATACATACTTAGAAATTTGACTATCCATCAAATTCTAAATAGGTCCACCACAAAATACTTTGTTACTCTATAAATATAGGTTTACTTTTATTTCTTGAAGTTTTAAAGGTTAGCATGCTGGTGTCTGCAATTTTTTTATTTAAAAAAAATAAATTTTTTTGGAAGAACTTTTTGAAAAAATAAATTTCTTTTTGAAACTGATTCGACTAGCATGCAGGTGTGCTAGTCGAGTAAATTATAAAAAAGCTAGTTGACATATTTGAGGACCAAATTTTGAGTAAAAACATTATTTCGGAATATTTATTTCAACCTCCAAACATCATAAGCTGACATGGTAAGTAAAACAACTAATTTTTTTTTTGTAGCCTCTAAATATAGCATGTCGCTGTGCTATATGAAATGAGAAAATTTTTTTGTAGCCTCCAAACATAGCACGTCGGCGTGCTAGGCGAGACCGCCTGAAATATTATTATTATTATTTTTCGAGCGGTCTCCATGTGCACGATGTGCTACATTTGGAGGCTGCCAATTTTTTTTTTAATATCGCCAACTTGAGGGTGGTTTTAGTGTAGGGAAGGCCCTCGGGTCCCTGGAGCCTTAAAAATTCGTAAGGTTCCTCCCTTAGTAATTGTATGCTATCTGATAAATTGTGCCATGTAATTCGAAAAAATTTGGTAGGTCTTTATGATTATAGATAATGGTAAGTGCACTTACGAGACACGATCAATGTTGCAAACAAAGAGTTTCTTGGCACATCATGAGATCATCACTCCTCGCAAAGTGTTGAGGAGACCTGTTGTGGCCCATTAGTGTGTTTAAGAAATTTGCTTGTCAGTGGTAGTGGGTGGCAACTAAACTTGCTGGACGATGGGGTTGGGTCCCAAGAGGAATCCCTCCTTGGCGAATAAGCTTCCGCCTCATGTGTGCCCCTAAAGAGTAGTTTGAAATGGAGGGAGGCCCATATAAGAAAGAATGGACCAATGATAGGTAACCATGCCTTGCCCCTTTTCATACCCACATTTGAAATGGGCATGAGACTAATGGGCCAATCACGAGCAAGGAAGATGAATGGGCCAAACATATATCACACTATTACCAAGCAATTTACAAAGACAATTCTAAAGGAGGGTGCTCCGTGTGCATACAGTGACATATGTGTGTACATATGAGTACACATCCATACATACAATATTTAGAATTTAGAGACTCTAACTAACTCAAAACCAAATGGTTTATACACAAAAGTTACAATGAGGCTCAATATACCCGATAGAATGGCCTCAAAGGGCCAACAACATACTACATTCTTCAGGACGACCCAAAAGGGCATGAAACAACAACCTTCACAACTTTGAAGGGCAAACCGCAACATACTCCATGGTCTCCAAGGGCAAGGAACAGCGGAGTTTGTGGCTCCAACGGGCATGCAGCACCGGTCTTTGCGCACCCGGTAAGGGGATAGGCAACATATTTACTCTTCACAACATGGAAGGACTACCTTAAGGTGGAGTAGAGGCCCAAAGGGTACATTTCTCATATATGTACACACTGAGGGGGTTCGAACTCGGGTGGGTAAAAGCCCCCAAGTCAAGTAGTTTTCCACCCTTTTGCACATGGATGGAGATGGACAAAACCCTAGCGATGGCGCACTTCCTGCAGGAGCAAAGAGAGTGAAGAAGCAGCAGTGAGGGAAAGATTGACCCATGGAGCCAAGGGCAGAAAGGATGCGGGGCTAAAGCTGGATCCCTGAGCGTCAGTGGCCACTTCGAGCGATGGTATGTAGGTATTCATTCATCCACCGCATTGCCAAATAGTAGGGAAATTTATGGCCCCGGTGCAAATTTGCACACAGTGACCAGATTTCCTGATTAGATCCATGGTTTTTAGGGTTGAATCGCTTGCTGCCATGGCATTTAGGATTGAATCAGTTGCTTTTTTAATTGGATCCATGGTATTTAGGGATTTGTCATTGGCTTTTCTGATTGGATCCATGGCATTTGGGGTCTAAGCAATGGCTTTTCCGATTAGATCCATGGCATTTAGGGTCGAATAGGCTGCTTCGTTTACTAAAAAAAAATCAAAGGCACTCAGGGTTGAATGGTTTGCTTATCCACGGCATTCAGTGTTGAATTGGTCGCTTTTCTTTAAAGTTTTTATACTTTTAACAGCATTGAAGCAAGTTGCCTTAAGGACTGTGCCTCAGTTGCATTCTGCATCGCTGGTATGGCACTCCATAGTAACACCGAATCGAGACCTGGCCCTTTCACAAAATTCATAATGAATCAAATGGAATGAAGATATTTATTATCTTTTCTTTTTCAAACATTTGGAGTCTGCGTGGAAAAATTTCCAAAAGTTTGAGAATTATTGTAGTTGTTAAATCAGGAAATGCTATTGCCTTTTTTCCTAAGAAAATTTAAACTATTATCCAAGAAAATTTTAAATTGTTTTTGAATTGAGCTGATCCAAATCAGGCTGGTAACTGGGTGACACTCATATTGAGGATTGTAGCAATCGTTGCTAAAGTTGTTATTAAAATGTCCAAATGTGATGGGGCTTAAAGGGATGATATGTTCCACCCCACCCCGACTACTTGAATGTCAATTGCACATTGAGTGCTGCTTATTTGAAATGTTGTAGTAGTTGTTGATGCAAACGTGGACATTTGAAAAATCCAATGGTTCAGGCTTAAAACTCCATTGTCCCTAGGGTCAAGATGAGGTTGGAGTGACTTGTAAAAGCTATGAGTGGGCTTGTTCGTAGTGCATATTGGGCCCATGCCCTCCTAAGGGGCTCTAGCTTTTGGTCAACCGAAGCCCACACATCAAGAAGTCCCTTCGTCCTAAGATGCTCACAGGACGGCTCTGGCCACACCTACCCTGTAGCACTCATTGTAGTCACCGCCCTCCTCCATGCCGGGGTTCTAGCCAGATGAAATGGTAGATCGTAGATGTAGAACAACTATCATGGCTATGGGAGCGAACCTGGCCACATCGTAGTTCCTACCCCCTAGCTGCGCAGTGCGGTCCTGTCTATCTCTCCCTCTCTTAGATGGATGCTGTGGTGCTGGTATGGTCACGGTGGTTGGAGGTGGTGTTGAGGATCCCATACCAGAAGGCGGGTTAGGCCAACTACTAGGCCCTGCCTCATCTGCAACTCTGTCATCTTACTCCTCTCCATGAGAAGCGATCGGTGAGCAGAAGGCAATCGGGGGGCGTGACGTGGTGGCCTCTGGCTGTGTCACTGCATCTCGATCTGCCAAAAAAAACATTTCAATTTAGGTGCCTGGTGAACCACTGGACTATAGTGACTATAGTGACTAGTCTAATACCTATGATTAAAAAGCACATAATACAGTGACTATAGTGAACCACTGGACTATAGTGACTAGTCTAATATCTATGACTAATAAAGCACATTTTCAAGCGACAAGTCATTCTAATTTCTGTTAGAAATAATAAATGATAATGTTAGTTTCCCATAGGTTACTTTGACCCAAAAGGTCGAGACTTGTGTAACCATGGGTTAGGTTTATTATTTAGACCATGTTAAGTCAGTTTTAGTTAAGTTGGACTCAATTTTGGTCTAGTAGTAACTCGTGGGTCCAAGTAAAGTCTAATTATGTTAAGGGACCCTATCTTGACTTTTGAGGGTGCCCTATAATTAGTAGTGGGTTTGGAAGGTTCTAGAATTTAGGGTTTGGAAGAGTCTAGGCCCTTGGAAGGCCTATTTATATGTACTCATTATTCATTTGTAATTCATTCCCTTTCTAGCATTGGTACTACTTTCTCTCTCCTTGAGGGCGCCTAACCCTCTCCCTCTTCTTCTTGTATATGGAGATTGAATGTTAGAAGGATCTTGGCACTTTGGTTTCCTACATGGTATCAGAGCCATGGATCTTCTATGCTTGATATAGGGCGCCCTACCAAAAGAGATCGTCTTCACTTAGGGATCACAAAAATTCAGCACCTTTGCTGATTTTTTGGAGTGAAGATCGTTCAATTTTGACTCTTTTCCGTTTTGCAGGAGGGCGCCACACATCAAAGTAGATAATGGGATTTTGGGCGCCCAAAAATCAGTTGGCTGTTTGCTGATTTTTCAGGTTGCAGGAAGGCGCCATTAATTATCTTCTTCGCTTCGAGGCTGCTTTTAGGTTGCCCACATCCGTGTAGGTTTATCCTACTTCCGTTGGTCCGCTGCTGCCCTATTTTTCAGATTTGCTCCTTTGCAGGAGGGCGCGCTCATCTACAAGCAATTTTTATCTTCTGATTTGGCTGAAAAATCAGCACCCTTGTTGATTTTACAAAGTGAAGATCCGCTTCTTTTTGCTTGTTTCTAGGTGTGGAAGAAGGCACTGATTTTTTGTGATGATCCGATCACATCCCGAGGCTGAAAATTGGACAGCATATTACCATTTGTAGCGTGTTTCCAACAGCCCTATCCGTGTGTGTATTGTTCACACTTTTTGGCAAGAAAGAAAGGTTCCGGAAAAAGCTTTGTTGGAGGCTAACCTAATTCTTTGCTTGCTGGTTTTTTGAGTTTGTAATGCAATTTCAGGCTGAAATCTTCAGCACACAAGGCTTGTAGGAGGGCAGGTTCCTACATCCATCTAATGTGTGGTTTCGACACATTTCGGTGCTGATTTTCCAGATTTGATACTTGTTGGGTTTTGTGTCTTTTAGGGCACATTTAGGGTTTGAAAAAGTATATCTTCTTGGCTGGTTCTTATGGCAAGAGATTTGGGAGCAATTCGTACTTGTTCGGGCGAAGATATGTTGGATGGCATCAACTATTTTTCATGGAGTTGCAAGCTGAGGTTTGGCATCGACGTGATGATCAAGATTTTATCGGTAACAAGATCTATCTTATATCATTTGAGATTTTGCAAGACCTCTAAAAGTGCTTGGGAAACACGATATATAGAATAAAAGATTCATCATCATGCTTTCTCCTCTCTACTTCATCCTCTTTGAAGGTAGAAGAGCAAAAGCATGCAAAGTTTGATCATTGTCTTTCTACAAGTACAAGTTTGCATCAAAATGTTGGTATGGTAGAGCATTCTTCTTCTCTCGAGCCATTTGTTGCAAATGATGGATGCATTAGTGAAGAACTTTATGAGCAAGCTTCTCAAGTTAATGTTTTGGAAAAGGTTGAAATCAAGCATTCTTTGAAGCCATTTTGTACTAATGGAGGAGGGGAAAAAATCATGTCAATTAGTACATTGGCTCAAAGTGGCGTGTTGCTGGATTTTTTGGGTGCTCAAAGTGGCAAGCTGCTGGTTTTTTTCTTGAATATGGTGGACAGCATATTCAGCCATGGTTTATTGATCATTTTCAGCGTATGTTACATCGTGAGCATCCTATTATGCATCGGGAACGGCCCGTGGAAGGGCAAGGTCCACATTTGGAACACTTTGGACAACAAAGTGTTGGTGATTTTGTGGCTGTTGGACAGCCTGCTACAGCCTCTTGTTGGCTGTCCAAGTCTTTGTGGGATAACAAAGCATCTTTTTACCTTGGAGGAAACACACATGCCTCACCAAAATAGGTACCTTATGCTGATTTTCCTGTTTCGATGCTTCAAATAACTTTGAGATCAAATACAAACACTGGATAGACATGTATCATAGTTGCTCGTTTGATCCGAAAATCCCTATAGGGTTTCCCAAATTGCTGCTTTTTTTTTTCCCTCTTATCTTGTTTTTACGTTCTCTTTGGTTTTTTTGAAGTTTTTTTCTGAGTTTTAGTGTGCTTAAAAAAATAGGCGATTGGGGTGCTGTGTCCTGGATTGTTGGCATTTTGGAACACTGTTGCACCGGATTGCAATCTACTGCAACTGCGAGTCATGTACATACTGTCAGCATGCAGGGTTATAGAAATACTGCTATGACCTTCTATGACAAAAAATACTAGTGATTTGAATGACGTGTGTCAAAGTAAACGATCAGTAAAACACAATTCATAAGCCGTAGTGAACTAATTAGAACTAGGTAGAAGGCCTTGTAAGTGTAAAATGCTTCAAGTCCATCCAATAAAAGAATAAAAATGAATTATGTTAGAATTTTGTGAAAGAAATGGTGAACGAAATAGGGAGAGTCTACTTGAAAAAATGTGATTTCAATGGGGTAAGGGATTCTTTTTCAAAGTTAAAAAAAATAGTAAATAAGCTGTTATTTCCTACATTCCGAACGTACAGAATCTTTCCGTCTTACGGAACATAACGCTTTGAACGAAAAGGTTCAAAATGGGTCGATTCTTGAATATACATCACAATTCTAATTTCTTTTATCTATATTATATACAAAGATCAATAGAGGAGAGAAGCTGAGTTCTTTCTTGAAGCATGAAATGTATCCTGCCTGGTCCACCACGAACAAAGTTACAATTTCTGGCAAGCACATTACCTAGTATTCTTGTCAGACATATTACCTTCATCTATCAGGATTGTTGTTCTATCATTCCATCAGGATTGTGAGATTTGCAATCTTATTTTTCTTAAATAAAAATCCTGAAAATTATGTGATTCTAGACAATTAAACTTTAACCGTATTTGAGTTGCTTGTTATACAATTTAATGGAACATGGCACCTAACAGAACAATGGAAAGTCACACTTGACTCGTGATTTTCAACAGCTAGTAGGAATATGCCTTTATACATTAATATACTATATGCTTTAAAAGATCAAAACACGAAATTCCATGTTCTGTACATAACAACCTTGTTTTGAACACCAGGGAACGATGGTTTTCTTGAAAGGTCCTAACTGCTAAGGTGTCAGAATTTGTGATACAAATTCTAGATGGAGATACTAGTCCTACTAGCACTCACACAAAACCCAAGCATAGAGAGAATTCAGATCATAGGAGAATTGAGCAATTGCTCTAGCTCATTGAATTGAATGGAATAATTGTGGTGGGGTGCCAGCCTTCTTAAATAGTTTCTCTAATGATTGATAAAAGCTAATGAGCCTAAAGTAAATAGCAAAAGACAAAAAGCTAATTGCTATAATTACTACCTATATTGGGTAAACACCCAAGATGAGTTTCTAAGTGATAAAAGCAAATCCTATTCTAGTAGTAGTGCACCCACCTACATGCATGACTAAAAAACGAATTTACTATAAATAGCAATGACTCTAAAATATGACTTACTATAAATAGTAATGGCCCCTAAAAATAGCACGCAGGCGTGGCCAAACTATCATTAAGGGGTGTCAAATAAACATTAATTTCTAACACTCCCCCTTAATGTTTACTTTGTTATCTATTACTCCTAGAAGTTCTCTAAACTTCTGAAATTTTTCTTTGCCAAGACCTTTGGTAAAGATATCTGCAACTTGCTCTTCTGTAGGGCAATAGATAAGCTCCACTTCATTACTTTGAATTTTCTCTCTGATGAAGTGTTGTTGTACTTCAATATGCTTTGTCCTGCTGTGAAAAACTAGATTTTTTGCCAATTTAATACAACTCTGATTGTCACATTGAAGTACCGTAGGTGAATCTTGTACCATATGTAGATCATGTAGAATCCTTCACAACCATATTGCTTCACATGTTGCACTCGTAGTAGCTCGATATTCTGCCTCTGTAGATGATAAAGCAATAGTATATTGCTTCTTAGAACTCCAAGAGATAGCACCAGAACCAAGATTAAAGATGTAACCTGTAGTAGATCTTCGGTCTTCCGCATCTCCAGCCCAATCAGCATCCACATATCCCTGTAACTTCAAATCATCCTGTCTACCATAGAGAATACCAAATCTCAAAGTGCCCTGGATATATCTGAGTATTCGCTTAGCAACTTTCCAATGAATCTGCTTAGGCTTAGCCAGAAACTAACTAACCATACTCACAGCATAAGCAATATCTGGTCTTGTAGTAGTTAGATAGATTAAGCTTTTAACAAGCTTTCTATATAACGTCTCATCTACATCCTGATCTTTCTCAGCTTTAGTAAGCTTACATCCACTATCATATGGTGTAGAAATAGGCTTGCACTTTGACATATTGAATTTTTCAAGAATTTCATGAGCATACTTAGATTGAGAAATGAATAGTCCTTGTGCTACTCTCCATACCTCAATACCAAGAAAATATTGTAGTGAACCAAGATCTTT
This sequence comes from Diphasiastrum complanatum, assembly GCA_029204225.1. Lineage (NCBI taxonomy): Eukaryota > Viridiplantae > Streptophyta > Lycopodiopsida > Lycopodiales > Lycopodiaceae > Diphasiastrum > Diphasiastrum complanatum. The sequence goes on along the minus strand of CM055106.1, from coordinate 7,678,615 downwards.
CATATCAAATTCCGATGAGAGATCTTTCTTGATTCCTTGAATCATTCTAGGATCTGATCCTCTAATAATAAGTTCATCCACATACATCACTACAATAACAATATGATTATTTCTGACCAAAACATAAAGTGTATGCTCCGAACTACTTCTCTGAAAGCCAAGCTCCTCAAAGTACGTGTCAATCCTCGTGTACCACGCCCTGGGTGCCTGCTTAAGTCCATATAATGCCTTGTCCAACTTGCAAACCTTATCTTCATGTCCTGCTACTATGTATCCCTCTGGCTGCTCCATGTAGACTTCTTCCTCTAGCAATCCATTCAGGAATGCACTCTTTACATCCATTTGTTGAATATCCCATTCAAACTGAGTTGCCAATGATAAAACAGTCCTCATAGTAGTAGACTTAGCAACCGGTGCAAAAGTTTCCTCATAGTCAATCCCTTCCTGTTGAGCATAACCTTTTGCCACCAATCTTGCCTTATGTTTATCTATAGAACCATCTGATTTGTACTTAGTCCTATAGACCCACTTGCATCCAATAGCCTTTTTACCTGTAGGTAGCTGAACAAGTCTCCAAGTCTTGTTCTTCATGATTGAGTCATACTCCTCATCCATAGCTTTCCTCCAAATATCCTCTTTTTCAGCCTCTCTGAAAGTAGATGGATCCTTTTTCTCTAATATTGTGGCCATATATGCAAAATGTACATCCCCATCTTCATGATGATCCTCTTGTTGATCCTCCTGTCGATCTTGATCTTCATGTTGCTTTTCAAGTCTAGCTGATCTCCTAGTTCCATGTGTACTGGACTCTCCCTGTTCCATAATAACACTATCCTTGATAGTTTCATAATACCACCTAGACAATCTTCTAGCTTCTGATGTAGGATGCTTCCTGCTTGGTGAAGTAGGAGGTGAATAAGGATCCCATATACTTGACCTCTCCTTCCTCTTTCCTATCTCAACCAAAGACACTTTAGGTTCTTGAATTGGCGTAGGTGATACATGTGTCGATTCAGGTTCCTGTAATAACTCGTCACATAATATAGGGATTCCACCATCTTGATCTTTATCAAAATATATCTCTATTTTTTTATGAGTTGCCTCCTCATCAAAGATTGCATCCCTACTTATGATTATTTTCTTACCCTCCAAGTCATATAACCTGTATCCCTTCTCTTGATTATCATAACCAAGAAATAAACACTTGGTCGCCTTAGAATCCAATTTGCTCCTTGAATCCTTAGGTATGTGAGAAGAAGCAATACTTCCAAACACTCTCAAATGACTTATATCTAGCTTCCGACCCGTGTAAGCTTCCTCTGGAGTTCAATTCTCTACAACCTTTGTAGGACTTCGATTCAAAAGATAAACAACCCCGTCTTAACTGCTTCACCCCAAAACATATTTGGAAGATTTTTACTCTTGAGCACACTCCTCACAGTTTCCACTATGGATCGGTTCTTTCTTTCCGCAACTCCATTTTGTTGAGGCTTGTCCGTATTTGCAAATTGTCTCTTTATACCATGATCCTTGCAAAACACCTGAAATTCCGTAGAAAGATACTCTCCCCCTTTGTCCGAGCGAAGTATCTTTATTTGTCTATCTGTTTCTTTCTCCACTTGTGTCTTAAACCATGTGAAATATTTGAAAGCTTCACCCTTATTCTTCAGAAGATAGATCCATGTCTTCCTAGAATAGTCATCCACAAACACCATAAAGTAACTTGCTCCCCCATAAGATTGAGTCTTCATAGGACCACACAAATTTGTATGAACAAGTTCTAGAACATTTTTCGCCCTGAATGTACTAGGCAAAAATTTCTTTATTTGATGCTTGCCTAAGACACAGCCTTCACAAACCTTGTGATCAGAAACGACTTGAGGTAGACCTGTAACCATGTTAAATTTCCTCAAGACTTGTAGACTTTTGTAATTCAGATGTCCATACCTCTCGTGCCATAACTTACCCGATTTGATCGATTCTCCTGCATATCTTGCTGCTTTTTCTTCTTCTTCTTCCCTTTGCCACCCTTCTTGGAACTTTGCTCTTGCTTCTTTGCCAGGAATGCCTGTTCCTTGAAATCGTCCCTGTTTACAATATTCTGTCGTCTCATTTCTTCCTGTAGTAAGGTGGCATTTAGCTCATCGAAAGAAGGCCTCATTTCTCTTAACGATAGCATCATTACAAAGTTCTGATAGGCCAAAGGTAGACTATTAAGTACAATGGATACCAATACTGAATCTTGAACACTTTCTCCAACTGCAATAAGTTGCCCTCTCAGATCTTTCACTCGAGTAAAGTAGTCCGTTACCGATTCACCTGTACCCATCTTCAACGTGTGAAGCTTATTTAGTCAAGAATAAGATTCGTGACTGATTTAATCATATCTTTAACTGATAAGTTGATAATATGATGAGCTTTTCTTCTATGTTTTTGATACTCCCGCAACTCCCTGTCAGTGGTAGGAGGTATCTCAACACCTGTGACGATATCCCAATATTCTCTATCTTGGAGAATATTTTGCATCTTGAACTTCCATATACTGTAGTTCATTCCATCTAGCTTGCTAGACTCCGGCAACATAACGTCATTCAATCCTGCGATTATACTGATCCGTAACAAATCTCAACAACCTGAATTTAGTTTAACAATCAGATCTGTCCAGAAACAGCCTTCTCTCAATATCACCTGCCCTGATTCAGACCTGTCCTAGATATCACCTGTCCCAGGTATTGCCTGTCTGAACCTGCACCTGCTTAGTTACCACCTGCACCAGATACTGCCTTCCTTAGATGCTGCTGTTGGGCCTGCACCAGGTCCACCTACCTCAGATGCTGCCTGTCCGGGCCTGCACCAGGTCCTGCTGCCTTCAGAAGTGCCTTCCCCAGCTACTGCCGCCCTCAGAAGTGCCTGCACCAGGTACTGCTGCCCTCATACGTGCCTGTTAAGATGTGCATGCACCTGAAATGCACCTGTTCAGATCTGCCTGTCTCAGAAGTCACCTGTTCAGATACTACCTCCCTCAAATGTACCTGCTCCAGATGTGACCTGCACCAGAAAACTAGCAAACAACCAGAAAAATTCTGATTCAGATCTGTCGACAGCCAATAACTTTCCGTCAATCTTCTTCTAGAAGATTCCCGTTGTTTTCCTAACAACGTTGACTCCACATGCAGCTCCTCCAATCCGATTGCACACCTGCAAATACAAACTCTCTCTCTCACCAAAGAGCTTGCTCTGATATACCATGTCAGAATTTGTGATACAAATTCTAGATGGAGATACTAGTCCTACTAGCATTCACACAAAACCCAAGCATAGAGAGAATTCAGATCATAGGAGAATCGAGCAATTGCTCTAGCTCATTGAATGGAATGGAATAATTGTGGTGGGGCGCTAGCCTTCTTAAATAGTTTCTCTAATGATTGATAAAAGCTAATGAGCCTAAGGTAAATAGCAAAAGACAAAAAGCTAATTGCTATAATTACTACCTATATTGGGTAAACACCCAAGATGAGTTTCTAAGTGATAAAAGCAAATCCTATTCTAGTAGTAGTGCACCCACCTACATGCATGACTAAAAAACGAATTTACTACAAATAGTAATGACCTTAAAATATGACTTACTATAAATAGTAATAGCCCCTAAAAATAACACGCAGGCATGGCCAAACTATCATTAAGGGGTGTCAAATAAACATTAATTCTAACATAAGGTAGGTCTAAAACAGATATTGATAAGGGTGATGTTACTTGGTTCACTCAAGATTCACGTCTCCTCCTGGTAGATCTTTCCTTTGCAGATTTTTCACAAAATGACCATCATGGACTTGAACAATTTCTCTATATCATACAGTGGATGGCCCATAGGGAGCAAATTTCTCTTTACTGTCACGCCCACGACTGGTCTCGGGTAGCGTGTCCACGCTAGAGATCAGTAGACCAACAACCCGTAAGTTAATTGTGACTATAAGGGAATTGGGGCCCTTATGTGTAAAGGTCATAATTAATGGTTGTAGGCTTAACCTCATGATGGTGGATTTGTATGGGAGTCATTGGGGAACTGGATGACGTGGCCCAGAAAGGCTGCAGAGGTGTCCAGTGAGGTGTCACAATGCACTATTAGTGGTGCATAGGCCTTGGAGGGTATAAGTATACCTATTGGACTCTCACTAGTTGAATGTGAGACTAGTATCCGTAGTATGCTGCTCGTGTGATGTCTCATTCCTCTCTGAGATTGATCTATAGCTTGGGGGCTAGATCCGTTCGATCTAGGATTGGTTGGGTTGGTTTGTCCACCATCCGTTTCCCATGTGTTGCTTGTTATTGGCATGCTTAGAATAGGATCTTTGGTTTTAGGACTTTATATTGGTATCAGAACAAAAAAGCGAATTTAGTCGGTTTTTGTTGTTGCTTTGGGTAAGGCCTCCTCGTGGTGGAGGATACAACCCATAAAATTGGTGACTGGGCTGAATTCGTGGAGGAATTCCGTAAGTCCTTTTTCACAATTGACGAAATGTATATTCGCTTTATTAATTGCCAAATGGGCAACCGAGAATTGGACACCTATGTCCAGGAGTTCTTGGATTTCTTTGACCAAGGTGTCGTTTTTTTCGGAAACGGGCTCGGCCAAACGGCCCAGAAGCCTGAGATGGAAAGACTAAAATGAAACAAAAAAAGTCGTTTTCTTGATGTGCTTGAAGCTGGGGCGTACCAACACAGTAAGAAATAAGAACAAGAAAAGCCGACTCATTCTTCCCCATTTCTAAATCTGTCACTCAAGGCATGTTAGGACAAAACCTACTATCCTTTCAGTGACCGTAGAGATTTGGAAATTGTTTTATGAAGTTGGAATTTGCAAACAATTCCCGTGAACTTCATATACTTGTAATTATTTTTTGTGACGCTTTGATCAGGAAGTGGAGGGCTTTCGTGGAGGAACCTGTGGTATGGGACGCAGGCGATTCCAAAATGAAGATCTAAAACTAACTGGATCAGTATGACCATAGTATGGCCGTAAATCTGTGATATTTTGTAGAGATATGCTATGTAGTGAATCTTTGTGTGATCATAAACCTTTTGTACAAACTTTTAATCTTGTGGATCTACAAAGTATTCCTTGAACTAAGTTATTTGCATGCATAAACTAGTCGTTTATACATAGGCATGTTGATGAGAATTGTATAGAGACAATTTCTCACTACGTTATAGTAATTTCTCATTGAGAATTACTTATTGACCTAGAATAGATTTAGAATCAAATTAAATGTGGTGTTTTGGTACCACACCTAGACATTTAAATATTTTCGAAATCCGATACAGCTAACCGAGTCAGGATCGCTACTTTTGGGTTAGTTGTTTAAAAGACTTCTCTTATAAATATTATTGTTGAAATGTATTGCTTATTTACAACCTTTATGGGTCAAGTTTGGATTCATTTAAAGGTCTATGTGCATAGAATACACGAGAACTTTTGGCCTTATCTTTTTCCGATTGGAAAGGATAGAATGCTATCCCGGAAGACTCAGGATAGTAGGATAGTTGTTGGTTGCCCAAAGTTAGAACTTCACGTAAGGAGGTTCCGGTGAATCTTAAGTTATTCTAGATTAGAACTTAAGAGTGAATTCTAGACGTATTCTAGATTGGACCGGTGAGAAAGTATCAGTGTAGTCGATCCCATACTTCTGTGAAAATCCTTTAGCAACTAACCTTGCCTTGTATCTGATGTTTTCTCCATCAAGACCTGTTTTAATCTTGTAGATCCACTTGCACGTGACTGGTTTTCTGCCATCAGGTATAGGTGCAAGTGTCGATACATTGTTCTTATACATGGATGACATATTGTCCTCCATTGCTTGAATCCAGCGATCTTTATCTGGTCCATTTTTTTAGCTTCCTCGAATGTTTGAGGTTCGTCAGAGAATCCACAAAATTCGATGGCTGTATTAAAAACATCCTGACCATACCTTTCTGGTGGTTTTCATTGTCTGTCTGATCTTCTCACAGGTGGTTTTGAGTTCGATTCCGCAGGTTTCGAGTTCGATTCTGATTCAAGCTTTTCTATTGGAATTCGAGCTGGCGATTCGAGTCTGTCAGGTATTCGATTTTGACCTCCCTCTAAATCAGGTAACTCTCTTTCATCTTCTGCTTGTTTTTCTTCTGTTGTTGTTGGTAGCTCATAATAATTTTTGAGAATTTCATAGCCGACTAGATCACTGTCTGCCATGTATTTCGTCTCATCAAATTTAACATCTCGAACAACTTTTATCTTGCCAGGTTCGGGTACATAAACACGATAGTATGATGAATGTAACTCGAATCCTACCAGTTTGCTTCGATTCTGCTCCTTGTTTCTGGGATTCTGATAACAGTCTATTGCTGCATGACCTCGTTTATGACAATGAATGCATTCAATCTTTGGATTTAGCCAACACCTTTCTTCTGTGTGACCTGATTTTCTGCATCTGTTGCAGATCTTCTTATCACCAGAATTCTTCTGTTGTTTTGCAGATTGTTGTTTATTAGTCTTAGACTCATTCTTCTTAGACGACTCCCTCTTAAACTTAGACTTCTTAGAAGATTTATTTTTCTGAGTAAATAGAGCATTTTCTGAATCACCATTGTCGTCATAGCGTTCACGAGCTTCTACTTCCTCCTTCACTCCATCCATTGCCTTTTGAAGTGTCATTGTCGCATCTTTCGCCAATAAGGTTCGAGTTGTGTGGAATGACCTGGGTAGGGCTCGAAGAAAATAACTAAGGTGTTTTTCCTTAGAAATTGTATTTTCTGCACCAGAATTTTGCAAGGAAATAAACAAATCTTTAATCTTTTGCACGAAAGTGTTCAGGTCTTTGCCGTCCCACTGTAGGTAAGTTAATTGGTCTTCCAAGAACATGATCTGATTACGAGATCGAGTCTCATTCTTGGTTTGCAATTCTTCCCATAAATCCTTTGCGTTTGAAATTGATGTAAGATCTAGCATTATATTGTCATGCACTGAAGACGCAATAATTGCTATAGCTTTGTCATTTTTTAAACTCCATTCTCGAAGTTCTTTGCCAGGAGTAGCTTCTGGCTTCTCCTCAATTGGTTCTACCCGTTGCCATAGACCTTCGCCCTTCAACAAGAGTGAAGTCTTTAATTTTCAAATCAAGTAGTTTGAACCTTCTGGGTCCAAGATTGTAGTGATCTTAGCTTGAATATTGGTGATCGACGACATCTTCTAATTCTGAATAAGCTCCAGATAGCGGCTTACTGATGGATGTATGAAGGATGCTAAGAGGGATACGAAGATACCACTGTATCAACTTTAATTCCGTATGCTCTGATACCACTGTAGGAAAAATAGCAATTATTCTTCCACAGAGAACACGATGCAAGTTCGAATAAATCAAACTAATATCAGTGTCTTTAATCATGATTTTATCTGATCTATGTACTAATAGAACAGTATTTATTCTGATTGAATATGCGTGCGGAAACTATATGGGGAAGTAAGATAATATATGTGGAAGTATGAGACAACTCAAGACCATTTAGACAATAAGAAACTATTGATCAAAAACGAATTTTTATAACTCTGAATCTGATTCATCAATATACATCTCTTGTTGTCTTATCTCGTTGTTGTGTCTCTGATTGAGTGTGTTTCAACGAGTAGTGCATATGTATTTATTTATATTGCTACAGGACAGGTCTTTTGGCCTTTTATTTACAAGTCTTTTGGCCTTTGAATACTGTAACAGTAGAAATCTAACCGTTTACGACAGTTGATATTCAAATAGACGCTTTGTTTCCAGGCTCGAATAAATTCTGTTCGCGAATATTTCGCGACAGTCTGTCTCTTCGTTTCAGCTTCGTGTTTCGCGAATTGTTTGCGACACTCGTCTCTTCGCGGCATTTTTGTCATTCGCGAATTGTTTGCGACAGATGACAATTCTTGAGCTTGAAGGAAGCTAGAATATTTCGCGAATTGTTTGAGATAGTTTCGCGACAGGTGAGCTTGAAGAACAGTCCAGAAAATTGCGCGAATTTTTTCGCGACAATTTCGCGACATTTGAGGCTTGAACAAGAAACAGAAAAATTTTGCGACAAGATTATGTTCGCGAATCTTTCGAGCTTCAACAAGAAAGCCACGAGCTTCCACAAGAAACTGTTCGTGAATCTTTTGCGAATCTTTTGAGTTGACTGCAAGACAAATTTCGCGAATCCTTCGCGAATCTTTTCGAGTTGGTCACGAATAGAAATGTTTTGAGTTCGCGTTCGTTTCTTTCTCATCCTTTGTCAAGTAAATTGCGCGCTTTGTTGGTAGAATCAAGATCTGTCCGATCAGTTGTTCCGGATGAATAAACATGATAGTGGACTTTTGGTAATGACTGGCCATCTTACCAAATCGGCTATGTTTATTTGGGTAATGACCGCTTAAAATGCATATGATTCTGCTCAAGTAGTTGTAGAGCTTGTGTTTAGACTTTACGGATTACCAAGTGACATTGTGAACGACCGCGATCCAAGGTTTACTGGTCACTTTTGGTTGGCCGTATTCGCTAAACTAGTGACGACTTTTGAGCTTAAGTTCTTCTAACCATTGGTCAGACGAAAAGAACAAATCAGGTGAGGGAGAAAATGCTTCGAGCACATTTTTCCGGCGGCAATCTCATTGGGAAGTGTATCTGACCTTGGTCGAGTTACCTATGCTAGGGTATAACGTTCTCTTATTGAGTATAGGACAAGAATCCGAAGAATTATGATTGAGAATCATAGTTCAGATTCTAGTTATACTTGATCGTTTAAGAGAAGGATTACCTGCGTGATCAGAAGATCAGATGAAATATGTATTTATATTTTGATAGCAATCTCCTTGGAGAGGAAGTTATCCTTGATGGAGATTAAGTTACAGTAAGCATTTGGCTACCGGTTATAGCCCGTTCGTGCTTTTATGTACTGTTGTGAACCTATATCACTCATTATGGAAGAGACTCGTATGATCAAATTTCAGAAGGTAGCGGATTTCCTACATGATATGTAGGAAATGCTACGGATAGCACGTGAAAATGTTTAGTGTGCCCAAGATTGGGACCGGCATTTTGCTAATTTGAAATGATTACCTCAAGACTTTCAAGTGGGAGATTGGGTATATTTGAGAATCCCGAAGGATTCTAGTGTAATGCGTACCGGCAAGTATTACAAATTGTCTCCTAGATACAAGAGGACCGCATTAGATCTTGTAAAAGGTCGGATCCTTAGCTTACCAGTTGGATCTCCCGGAAGGAACTCAAATGCATCCGGTTTTTCACGTAAGCTGACTCAAGTAGAGTCTACGCGAAGGAGAGCATCTTGATTCTGGAGATCAATTGGACCCGTTGGATAAATTATTGAACCCGGAAGGATCTTGGATACAAGAACTAAACGATTGACAAATCGTATAGTTACCAAGCATCTGGTTCGATGGAAGAGTCGCACAGACGATGATGATTCCTGGTAACAGGAAGGGAGCTTTTGGAAGAACTTCCCTAGCTTTAAGTTCTGAGGACAGAACTTGAGTACGGGGGAAAGAATGTCATGCCCATGACTGGTCTCGGGTAGCGTGTCCACGCTAGAGATCAGTAGACCAACAACCCGTAAGTTAATTGTGACTATAAGGGAATTGGGGCCCTTATGTGTGAAGGTCATAATTCATGATGGTGGATTTGTATGGGTCTATCAGTGAGTCATTGGGGAACTGGATGACGTGGCCCAAAAAGGCTGCAGAGGTGTCCAGTGAGGTGTCACAGTGCACTACTAGTGGTGCACGGGCCTTGGAGGGTATAAGTATACCTATTGGGCTCTCACTAGTGGATCCTTGAATGTGAGGCTGCTGACTAGTAGCCGTATGCTGCTGGTGTGATGTCTCATTCCTCTTTGAGATTGATCTATAGCTTGGGGGCTAGATCCATTCGATCTAGGATTGGTTGGGTTGGTTTGTCCACCATCCGTTTCCCATGTGTTGCTTGTTATTGGCATGCTTAGAATAGGATCCTTGGTTTTAGGACTTTATATTTACTGTCTACAAAGACCACCTCTTACAGGAGAAAGGTGAGAGTACTATCAAGCGCCAAGGATTCTCAGTCTACAATGGACTAGATTGTAGTGTGTAATGGGTTGGCACAAGATACTTCTAGGTTACATAGAGATCAACATGCATATTTGACGGGGTATTGACAGAGGATAGGCTCTGTTAACTCTTTGCATGTGCCTTTCTCATCAGTCCTTTATTCATAATCAAATGAGCTGTATGTGGACCTATGCCTCACATGCACAGGTAAGATCTACTGTGCACATAGTTTTTCTTTTGCGAGGGGATGGTGGCAATGCCAACTTATACCAATAGGACGTCCTTTTTCATATACAGGGAGTATTGTGACAGGAGATGGAATCTTCAGATAAGTCAGGCTTGGAGGTGGAGCATGTATCTCACCAAACTTGTTATGAGTGGCATAAAGAGTATTGCGGAGACTAGACCGCAAGCACCTGCAATTCTAATTTTTTGACTAGGCTGCCACGGGACTTAATATTGAAATTGGACAATTTAGGGAGTGCATGTACTACTGTTGAGTACCTGTGTGCTCCACCTTGTGCATGATGGTGTTGATGGTATAAAGACTTTTCAGGTGGACTTCACTGAATCATAGGTTGCATGTCTTTTCTGTGATGTTCATGTATTATGCGACAATCAACCTCAAGACATTTTTTGATTGTAGCAGTAAACCTGCAGTTTCTGTTTTGAAATCTCATATGAGATGTAGAAATTGTCAACATATGTGTACTTTTTTCTATTTGTAAGGGTGTGCTTTGTCCACTGGTTACCTTCTGTAGCCTTCAGTCCATAATGATTTTTGAGCAATCTTAAGTCAAGTTATGTAGTTTACTTACAACAGCTCCATGTGAACAAAGAAATAGGGATTGCTTTTGATTGGCTTTGCTCTTTAATACTTTTCATCCTAGCTACGTTTGTTCCTTGTCTTCAAGGGGTTGATAGAGCTCAGCATGCCGTCCTCTTTACATTATGTGAAAAGTAAAGTGGACATAGTTTTTGTGTGAAACTTCTATCCACGCCTGGCTTTGATGATTCAAGTACAAATATTGTTGCATATAGTTTGTTTAGCCCAATGTAGTTGCTTGTGGTCTAATGCTTTGTGAGCGTAGTTAGTAGCTTTGAATATTGAGTGCATAGTGCCGACTAATCGTAATTCTGTGACTTTTCTTGTTCTTCTTTCTTTTCGAAAAACTTAGAGTTTTTGAGAATATTTTGGCAGGAGCTCAATTTTCAAATCAGTTGAACCTCGATTGAAGTTGATTCAAATTTCCATTCAACTCAATTTGAATATCCTGTAAACTGTGACTGCCTGCATTGTTTCTTATTTTTGCTTGTTTTACAAATTGAAGATTGAAATCATTGTGTTTTTATTGTACATGAATCCTTGCTATCTTTAGGTTAGTCTAAAAGTCCATAGTAATCAATTAAGTGGGCTGTGTGTTGCAGCTTTCTGTGTCAGAGCCATGACATACCTCCTTTTTTGGGTTTTAGAAAGGCATGCAGTTTATCTGACGGGACACACAATCTGGATACAAAATCGTAGAGCTTGCAGGCAGATGCAATGGATTTCCAGTTCCAAGTTGTATAGAACATTTCCCCTGCGCATGTTGATTGGGCAGGCCAGTCAGCAGATTGATGATGGTTTGAAAGTGGAAAAGCCAATGAGTTCATTGCCGCATCATGCCTCACAAGCACAGCTTATATTTGAAATTCTTCAGCAGAAGAGCCATTGTGATGAATTGGAAGTAGCATTAAAGAGGTGGGCTAAAGTGGTGGGGTCTCAGCTTGTTGCGGAGGTGCTAAAACTTGTCAGAGACAGTGCAGCTGCTTTAAATTTCTTCAGTTGGGCTCAACAAAAGGTCAAGCGCCAGCTCAATGTTTATGCTTATAATTGTTTAATCCAGGTCCTTGTGAATGGAGACAATTATTCAAAAGCCCACATAATATACTTGGACATGGTTTCTGCAGGTTGCAGTCCAAATAGCTGGACCTTTGGTATCCTTCTTCATGGATTCTGCAAGGCAGGAAAAGTTGAGCAAGCTCACAAGCTGTTTCTGGAGATGATCCATAAGCAACTGAGTCCTAATGAGGTTATATATAACACACTGATTGATGGGTTTTGCAAAGCAGGCAGGCTTGATGAAGCAAAGAAATTCCTTGAAGAAATGAATCAGAAAAGCTGTGTTCCTGATACGTATACGTACACCTCAATTCTGAATGGTTTCTGCAAGGTGGGACGCATCGATGAGGCCTATCTGTTGGTTCAAACCATGGTCACCCGGGGCTGTGCTCCTAATGTTGTGACATACAGCAGCCTTCTGGATGGGCTTTGCAAGTCAGGAAAGATCAACGAGGCTGAAGAGCTATTTGGACAAATGTTTGAAATGGGCTCTGTTCCTAACATTGTCACTTATAATTCTTACCTCAATGGACTATGTAAGGTAAACCGAATAAGTGAAGCTGAGAGAATTTTCCAGGAAATGCCTCAGAGGGGCTGCCATCCCAACATAGTTACCTACAATACAGTGTTACATGGTCTTTGCAAGGTTGGGAAAACAGATGAAGCTTGCTCTTTGCTGCAGAAAATGGCTAGTGCTGGCTGTGATCCTGATGTAGTCACGTATACTTCTCTTGTTCATGCCTTTTGCAAGGTAGGGGAACTGGGTGAAGCTCAAAGGTATCTGCAAGGAATGATCAGCAAGGGGTGCACTCCTGATGTTGTTACTTACAGCATTCTTCTTGACGGGTTAGTGAAGTCAGGTAGACTGCCTGAAGCTTTTGGGCTTTTCAAGAAAATGTTTGAAAGGAATTGCTTACCTGATGCTGTTACTTGGAGCATCCTTCTTGATGGGCTTTGCAAGACAAACAAGGTGGATGCGGCACAAAAGCTTTTCAACGAGATGCTTGAAAAGGGTTTTGTACCTGATGTTGTTACATACAACACTCTGATCGATGGCCTCTGCAAAGATGGTCGAGTGGCGGAGTCCTTACAACTCTATGAGAAAATGGTGTCGACTCGATGCAATCCTAATTCTGTTACATTTAACATTTTACTCAAAGGCATCTGCAAGGACGGGGATCTTACTGACGCTATGGATCTCATTCACGATATGACAACAAAGAATATAACTCCAGCTTTGAATTTGGCAACTACTCTTATTCATGCACTTCGCAAGGTAGACAGGATCATGGAAGCTGATGCCGTGACCAAGAAAATGGCTGAATGGCATGAAACTTCTTCATCGTGACCTGCAAAAATTGTACAGTCAGATCCAGTTATAGCAGTGAGTGTGCGTCTACTAGTAGAGCTTATTCTTGACAATTTTATCTGCCTTGGTGCTAATTGAAAATTTTGTCTGCAATGCAATTGCAAAGATGCCCTTCGTGAGTGATTTTTTATTGGGTTTTTACAGAATATCCCAATTGACGTGCAGCAAATTGCATCATAACTTCCCGATCAAGTTGCAGTAAGTGACAACAGCAAATCAGCTTCTAGATCTGTCTATTTTAGTGAAAGCTCCGGTTTGACTGTGGGAAGTTGGCTTTTTGCCAAGTTGATACCGCCATCCCCTTTGGGTTTTAAATCAGTGTTCCATGGGGGAGGGACAAGGGCTGGAATGGGTGGATTATGGAAGAAAAGCTATGAAACGTGGGTCCTTGGGTCGGTCAGATGCACAATCAATGTAAGAATTTTCAGATTTTTTTTTTGCTTCTTTCATAGATTAGAAATTTATCATAACATGGTCCATGCTTTAACTCAGACTAGAAGCACTGCTGCATAACCAATGGAGCTCTGCAAGTTGTTAAGGGTTTACCTATTCTGCTTTACCCTTTTTGCAGGATGCCGCTGTGCGCTATAAAGCTTTCACCAGCTTTGGCTTGGAACTCGAATGAATACTGTAAATTTTGTAGTTGGCCTGCTACAAAGCACCTGTACGAATAAGTATGAAAACGATATTCGAAGCGACCCATGTTCGAGGTAGTCTGGACATTTGATTTGTTTTTTTGCTGTGCATTTTTTGTTGCTGTGTTTCAGGTTGGCCATTCAGCCAGATTTGATTTACTGGTGGTTGCGAAATGGCCTTACAGAGTGAACAGCTTGGGATGCGCCCAAGTCAATTGTCTTTGAGAGTGAGCTGAGTCCATGTCACTGCTCTTTGACCAGGTGTAAAAAGGTGATATTACTTATATGAATACGCTTCCAGGGGCCACTATAATAGAAAGTAGGAGCTTAAGATTCATTGCCAGTTGTAAGCACATCAACTTGAAATTCCAGTGAAGATTCAAGTTTGCTGTGGCATTGGATAGGTGATGGTAACAGCCTGCATTTTGGCTTATGCAGCTAAACCCTAAGGTCTAATCCAATAGACAGATGTTACTAAGCTCTTTAGAGCAGAAAAAGTTATCTTTTTGGGCTTGATATAAAATTTCATAATCGCATCTTAAAGACTGAAACTAGATGTAGGAATCTAAAAGCATTTTTTCAACCATGGGACCTAGGTCCCACTCAATGAAGATCCCCTCCTTTAAAGGCCACCTGGCCATTATTTCACTCTCCAGCTTTTGCTAAATTTAAGGTCTCTTTTTATCTGTTATGATGAAAGCTGCTAGCTTCCAAGTAATGTTCCATTTTTGAGTGTTATCACTTATCATTTTTCTTGTCAGGGTGATACGTGTCATAGATGCACGGCGTTTCTAGAAATGCGTTTCTCAGAAACATTTAAAAAAAAAAAAATTAAATTTTTTGTGGGCAATATGGGTATCAAATTAACGCTCTAATCAAGGGCATTGCATTTATGTAGGTTGCCGAGTGTTTCGGTTACAGTGTGGTCCAGTTTAGGTGCAGCAATCCTTGTTGGATTCTGTCAATCCCTATGATTTTTTAAAGACCTGTTTCTGATTTTTTTCCAGCGATTCTGGATCCAGAAACGCGTTTCTAGAAACGTTTTTCTCCAGAAACGCATTTCTGGGCAACTATGATACTTGTATGTTAATACTGGCCAAAGAACTTTGTTATCTCCCTGTAGGCTGGAAATAGTACTTAGTTTTGATATAAATATCTCGTATGTAGCATGATTACCTCAAAAGCATCTGGCGGTAAGCTAATTAGAATTTTGACCTTTGTTACAAAAAGTAAAAGAAAACTTTGCTCTTCATGAGATTTCTGGTTCAAAGCTAAAATTGCCATAAGGCAATATTTTGGGGCCTCAATGTTCAACATTGTGGACCGCAAACATGACATGTTTTTAAAGGTTTCAAAAAGGCTTGTTTGGGCCCTATTATTTGCACTCCTCTTGTAGGGGCTCTCCTCTGTTCAAGATGCACCAAGTTGAGCATGGGAGGGCTCTATTTCTTTGTAACTATCTGAAAAGAGATTGTGATTAGAAGCTAACAATTTGAAAAATTTAGAGAAAAAAAGCAGAGCAATAATTTCAGGAGAATTCATAGTTTTCTTATTGTATGAAATGGAGGTACTACAAAGATCCATTGAAAGCATTTTTGTTGGTATGGCTTGTGGTAGCACTGTTAGGAAGAATGCTATGAATTGCTCTCCTCATATTTCAGCTCATGTAATATTGGTGCAAAGAGTCTGATCTTGCCTTGTTATTATTTAGGCTTCTACATGCTTGTGGTTGTCGATGAGAGACGTTATCCATTTTGTTTTGATCAAGAGCAGTAGATGGCGATGCTTGCATTGCAAATAGACCACATTCTGGCTCTCTCAGAAGGGTGAGGACACATTTATTGGGGATTATACGTTTTGATGGCAAGAGACAAGATATTCAAGTATGTACCTAGATTGTTGCTTGTGCACACAGTTATAGAGACAATCTATGAATATTGTATCAATGAGGCATACATGACTATAATAGACAAAATCAAGCAATCTCCCACGAAGGATGACGAAGAGCATCTAATAGAATCAATGACTAAAGCTCTACAATAGCAAAGGGTTCTCTCATGAAGAGCCCAAGCATTACCAATAAGCTGAATAATCAATCACTAAATGTTTAAATGATAACGTTATGTAGACTATCTAGGGAAGAACCTCGTATAGACATGTAGTATAAACAAGTTTTATTAACAGAGCAATATGGAATCCGTTGAAAGCATTGAAACAATGCACAAATGATCTCGTATGTTAGAATTGGAACAATGAGCACAATTTGTAGCATTAACATCAAGGCGATGTGGGTCAACACCAAGATACTTAGTATCAGCAACAATAACGTTAACCTGTATCTGTTAATGTGAGTCGATTTCATAGCATGCAATATCAACAATCTAGATATGCGACTCAAATGTGATGTGTGACAATATCTCATGTGAATCTCTCGCACTGTGTGATACTATGACTTTCTCAGTGATAGTGATAGTGACTCTCTCACTGTGTGATACTCACTCTCTCATCCTCTCAACCTCGCTTGCAAAAGGAAGCTCATAAGGTGATTAAAAAATTGACTTGGCAGGATGCTCATTATTGTCACTCTCAATATCTTTGGCACTGCTCTCATGTATAGGACTCTCAAAAGGAAGTGCATCATCATTGGATAACGCAAGTAGACGAAAGACATGCCACTTAGAGATAGACGAATGAGAATGAACATATGTATGCCACTTAGAATAAGCAAGACCACCTTAGAGGAAAACGTGAATCAAGTAAGGCGAAAAACAAAAGTAGCTCAAAATAATCGATATAATTTCACGGGCACTCAACAAAACTAAAAAAGTACGTAAAACATGTGAGAAGAACACAAGATTTGTTTTATTTATTTATTGGTTTATTTATAGAACGAAACGGAGTAGAAAAGAAACTAACCTGAATGTTTTTCTTTTGGGGATTAATTAATCAAAATAAAACGAAGAACCAATGAAGATAAGTGATCATAAAACAAGAAACTATGGGAAAAAGCACAAACCTTTTGGGAGGGCTCTATGCAATGCCAAGGACCACGATAACACCTGATAGGTGGTGCATAAGCCGCCAAAATGACCACCAAATAGAGCACCAAGTAACGAAATAAGCTCCAAGTAGGTTGTTGGAAATAGGTGGCTATGTTGCCCCCAAAAATTAGCAAGGTAGCTCAAACTACGGTAGCAAAGAGGCAATGCAATGGCTAGAATGTAGGCCAATAACCAACAAACAATTGTTGATGAAATATGTGTCAAAATCAACTCCAAACAAGGCACTAGCAAGAACGGTAGGTACTACTTTGAAAAACTAGCAAATGAAGTAAAAAAGAACCTATGATGGAGCCTCCACAAGATTGTCAAAAGCCATAAAACAAATGATGACGAAAAAGTGTCAACATATCCTCGAAATAGGGTGCCAGAAAGTACAATAACTATTGCGGAAAATTCGTCAAAAAATTTGCTAGAAAAGATAGCGGTTGCTAAAATTGCCACTGAAAATGATCTATAATTCTCTTTTTTTTGCCAAGTCTACTGAAAGAGCTTCTGATAAATGTGTTTAAATTATTCGCAAGAAAAAATGGAGATTTGTCAAGCATGGAAAAAATGGAGATTTGCAAAGTGTGGAAAGAATCTAGCACTCCCACCAAGGAAGGAAAGTGCTTTGATACCAAATTATAGATGCAATCTATGGATATTGTATCAATGAAGCATACATGACTATAATAGACACAATCAAGCAATCTCCCATGAAGAATGCCCGAGAGCATGTGATGTAATCATTGACTAAAGCCCTACAAACAATAACAAAGGGTTCTCCCACGAAGAGCCCAAGCAATACCAATAAGCTAAATAATCAATAAATCAATAATGTCTAAATGATAGTCCTATATATGCTATCTAGAGGCCTTTAGTGGAACCTTCTAGAGATTAGGGCAGCATATGGTACCTGGGTCTCATAAAGACATGCCCTTAATGGTAACTGGCCCAATATCCAAAGATATACAGTTTAGGGACTATATCTAGTATATAACTCAAACTCGTCGACCCATGTTGACGTAGGTTCAAGTGGCTTTGCTCTTTAGTGCTAGCCTTCATCATAATTTGGTGTGCTCTTCACCTATAGACAAGTGATAGGAAATCAATATGTTGGTCTTTGTATTGAATTATGAAAGCTAATGGAGATGTTTGTGACCTACTACTCTTGGGGTTTGATGAAGTGAGTAGGGATGTCATAGCACTTGGTTTGTGCTATGCATGATGCGCTGATGATCTAAGACTTTGTGCATGCCCTCTTTGTTATATTGAGTACTATTCTAGACATGTTGATACATAGATATTCAAAGTTAGCCAGGCCCATTGGGTAGATGTTCTAGCGATGGTATACAACGTGAAGAAATTCCACCATTACCTCATGTCCAATCTCTTCATCTTCTTCGCTGATCACCAAGTCCTACTGTATCTGTTAAATAGACCATACACCACAGGACATAACACTAGGTGGTTGTTGCTTCTCCAAGAGTTTGACTTTAAAATTGCCATTCGTAAGGGCAAGTAACACTATCTAGCCGATCATCTCTCATGGATACACAACATACATGAGAGTAAAAGGGTAGATGACAAACTTCCTAATGTCATATTATTCGATGTCGATGCCATCCCAAAATGGGCAGCTGACATCTTGGAGATCTTATGTCAGGATGTCCTCCCCTAGAGATGACTAAGGTGGAATGACGCAGGTTTGATCATAAAATTTGTTCCCTATACATTAATAGCCGAACAATTGTATCATAAATTTAACAATGGAATCGTACATTGACGCGTCCTATCGCATGAGGCGTCTCAAGTAGTGATTATCGCTCACAAAGAAATGGGCAGAGGACACTTCGTTGCTGAAGATACAAATAGTACAGCATGGCTTGTTGTGGCCCACAATGTTCAAGGATATTCATTATTAGGTTAAGATGTGTGACATGTGTCAACGATTAATAGAATTCATGAGCAAGATAGGATGGTGTACAACCCACTTTGGTTGAGGTGCCATTTGAGAAATGGGGCATTGAACATGTTGGCCCTATATGTCTGATTGTGTGAGGTTCCCAAGCTCAATATATCATCGTAGCCACATATCACCCCAAATGGGTTGAAGTCAAAACAGTGAGAAAAGCATATGCTAAATTTATGTATGCAAATATCCTTCTCCATTTTGGATGTCCACTCAAACTCATGAGCGATCATGGTACCCATTTTCTAAATGAAACCATCACTCACCTATTATCTTCATATCTAGTTGTAGTTCATCTCTATAGGATCAACTACCTATTGGAAAAATAAATTGAATAATCCTTACTTCCCTATTTGTGTTAAGACACTCCCTATGGCATATTTGGAAGCATATGTATGGACGTGAAATTCTACGGTCCAAATTAGGGGACGTAGGATTGGGGCGGTAACTAAGACTCTCTTGAGTTTGTGAAAAACCTCAGTAGCCTCAGTTGTCCATTTTGTTTGGATGGTCATTTGATAGATTAAATGGGCCAGTTTGGCAAAATTCAAAACAAATCTTTGATAACATTTGTAGTGTCCCATAGAAATATAGACTTCACAAATAGTTCCACATTCAGATAACACAAGTATTATGTTAATCTTGTCTACATTGGTAGCAATACCATGCCTTGAGATGATATGGCCTAATACGATGTCATGCATGACCAGGAATTGGCATTTGGCCGAGTTTGGAGATATGCCAAATAATCGACATTGTATGAACACTTTTTCTAAGTAGGCTATATGCTTGGCCTATGGGAAGTGCACACATAGGTCATCAATGAAAATTTTAAGAAATTTTGGTAAAAAATATTTGGCAGCATAACTCACCACCTGTTGAAAAGTGCTAGGGGCGTTGCACAATCCACATGGCATCACTCTATAGGCATACGTTCCCCACTTAGTGCATAATGCGATTTTGTGCTGATTTTTGAGAGCGATTTGCACCTAATTATAGCTATTAAACCCATCAAGGCAAAAATAGGCTTTAGCTCTAGCTATCTTTTCTAACACATTTTCCATAAATGGTTAAGGAAAATGGTCCATGTTGGTAACAATGTTAAGCTTCTTGTAACTTACATAGATTCTAAGTTTACCGCTTTTCTTAGGCACCACCATGATTGGTGATACCCAATTTGTTGTTCCATCTCATAGATGCAACCTACATCTAGAAGCTTAGTCAATTCTTCTTGAATTAGCGGAGCGTGGTGTGGGTAGACTAATATGGCCAACCAATGGAATGCTATGCACCACTACATCTAATGATATGCCTTTCAACTCAGCATAGTTCCATGCGAAATAGTCACAATACTTGCAAAGAAGTGCCTTTAGATCTTGTAATTTGTTGCCTTCAACATACATTGGTCCCTGGGGAGGTACTCTATGTTGTCTCTCTCTTGGCTCTCGACATGACCACAACCACTTCATCCATCACATAATCGAAACTTTTCTTGTAGTAAGCTACGCTGAGTTGGTTGGTGTCATTGGTCAGGTCTTTGGTTACCTGAACTCGTTTGTTCCACAAGACAATGTCTAATATGTATAGGGCTTCGTCTTTTGCTAGGTCCCATTCTATGCATTATTTTATTAGATCGCTCACGGTTAGAGGGAATCTAGACGTGGATCCTTGAAATTTTGAATCCATTTGGCCTACAACAACGTTATCTCAAGAGGTTCCGTTGATTAAATTAGATCTTCGCTTACTCTTGGCCTTTTGTGACTTCATCCTTCGAGATCTAGGGTTTGTCTCAAAATGGCGAGGATCAACATACTAGAGGAACTCATCATCCTCATATTCTTGACCTTTTGTTTAGGCTTATCCAATTAGTACAACTAATCAGGTCGTAAGTCGCAATTGGAGCTTAGCCACAATGCGTTGTCATCCATCTAGTTAGGTCTTTTTGAAAATTTACTTGCTAATCCAACTCAGGTAAGTCATTAGCTTCATAATAGACGGAAACAGCCTTTGACACCTTCTATAGTTCATCGTTGTCAAAGCCACATGTTAAGCAATTCTTGTGTATTTTTGTAGACTGTGTAGAAACACAAATAAAACTATAGAGCTGGATAAATGACTCTAGAGGGATGTTGGAAGTAAATCTACTCTTCTATGGTGGCTAGGTCTAAGAAGGGATTCCTGCGTAGTATAGTGGTAGACCGGTCGTCCACCTTCTAAGTTCTACAAAAAGCTTTCAATTGTGAAACATAAACAAGAAGGAAGGGAGCACCAAGGCCTTCCCATCGGAACGGAAATAAAAACTAACTTGACTAAGGCTTACCCAACTAGCCAAGATTGAAAAAACAATAAAAACCTTGCTAAGGCTTCCCAACTAGCAAGATCACTAAATTAAATCCTACGCAACACCCAAGGGGTAATAAAAATAAGATTGCGGCTAATACTAAGCATGGAACAAATAGAAACATGCCACAATACAGACTGATGAGAAGGAGGCAAGAGGAGGCCCGAGCACCTTCTGTCAAGCTATGCAATTTCCCAAAGGGAACACAAATGAAATAGAATGATAATTCTCCAAAATAGAGAGCAAGATAGCTTAATCTCAAAATTGTTCCATACATGAGAAATACCTCTTCTCTTATAGCAATGAGGGCCTTCCATAAGCATCCACTAACTTATGGGATTAGTTCTAAACTAGCCATTCTAAGGCTTCTAAAAAGTTCTAACTTAGAACTTAGAACTTTAGGAGTTTCTAATTTGGGACTTAAGATAACTTAGAATCTTTCTAAGCTTAAGTTTCTTAAATCTAAGTTCTAAGTCTAAGTTTAAGCTATTTTATTTTTTTTAAGCTTCTACTCATGGACTTACAAAACATATGCCATAGTAGAAGTTTATTGGAAATTACTCATACGTGGTCTTACAATACACATGCCACGAAGTTTTATTTCTTTTTTATATTTTTCACTATGTTTGCACAGTTGCTAACATTATCTGCCTCCTTATTGGATTGGTGGTCCCACACCAATCGAAGCTTTTTCTTCTTGGATCTTTTGAGCTTTATGGAGGCAAGATTGTTGGTGTCAGGATTGGTAAATCTTGTTGCCGATGCCCTCCATCATTTGCCATCATAGTTTGTTAAGGAAAGACCTGGGCTTGTAGTAGTCGAGCATACCCTAGGGAAAGTTATGGGTTTTCCATAGTTCTAACATATCAATGTGTAGTGCAGAGGTGAGAGCTGTCCGATAATACAACCGTGCTATGTTGATGTGGTCGTTTTGCATTTGGAGGGGTTTATTGATATCAATGGCTATTGGTGAGAGCCCTCAATCCCAATAACCTTTGAGCTCTGCCAAAAATGCCACCAGGCCGCAATTATCCGCCATACGTTGCGATCAGAGTTGCCATGGTGCTTTTGGTAAAAGACACGGCAGTTGGTGACCATGTCCTCCGCTGGGTTGCCGGTATCCACTCCTATGAGTTTGGGCCAAAAGATCTTGTTCTTTGCCTTGGTGATAGGAAACGGTTCTCGCCGCGCTACCGAATAATAGTATGGATTGGTGTGCATGTAGGCGGGTGCTTCGAGATACCATGCCATGGTTACGGTAGGAAGAACTGATGGCGCCAGAGTGGTTGAGGATCCAGGAGCTTGACTGCTTCCTTATGGGTTTTGCAAAGGTCCAGGTTTGGCAGTACATAGCCGCCTCGCTCCTTTGTAGTTTGATATTTCTTTGCAAACTCCTGAGATGCAAGAAAATCCTTGCTAGGTTCAGTATGCATAATTCTTGCCTTATTGTTGGTGCTTCAGCTGCCAAGGGATGTTCTATTTGTAGATCAGGTTGAGGGGAGAGAGGTGGTGAAAGGTTAGACTCAGCAATGCGTTGAGATTCTAGAAAAAATTGGTGTTGGATGAAGGGAAAGTTAGTGGTGTCGATGGGGTTAGAAGCGAAAGAGTGGAAGAGATGATATTGGGAGCCAGTACCACCAGAGCCTTGAAGATTGGTTGGTGATTGAGCTACTTGCACTTGAGGTTGTCCAATTTTTCCTCCAAGGTGGCGATATGTTGGTTGAGGGCCTCGACGGAAGCAGTATAGGATTGTTGCATCTTGGTATGTTGTTCCGTCGTGGCCTTTAACTTTTGTGCCAACTTTTGATATGCCACCATTGGGATTTGAGTTCCCTCAGAAATAGTTGGCGGTGTGAAATCATTGAAATCTACCATTTCCAGTTGTTCCTTCATAGCGAAACGTGCTGCTTTTGCATCTGCTAAGGCCTCGTCCCGTTCTGCTGTAAGATTTGTTATGGCAGTTTGGTGGTTGGAGATCTTCAACTGGAGTTGGTTATGAAGGTGGCTAAGCATTTTTTTGTTGTTGTTGATTATAGCCGGATCTGTTGCTACTGT
Organism: Diphasiastrum complanatum; assembly: GCA_029204225.1. Classification (NCBI taxonomy): domain Eukaryota; kingdom Viridiplantae; phylum Streptophyta; class Lycopodiopsida; order Lycopodiales; family Lycopodiaceae; genus Diphasiastrum; species Diphasiastrum complanatum. The sequence continues at coordinate 7,655,227 of CM055106.1, read as the reverse complement.
TGCTTGCATTCCGCCTCCAACTTTGCCTTTTCTTTCTGAAGATCTGCCAGGGCTCCATCGTCGAATTGCCTCATGGTGTATTGACCTCCTAAGGTGCCAAAGAGGTTGAACTGGAGCTCATTCACCAACACTGCTTTTTGGGCTATTAGGGGTAATTGCTCCCAAGGGCCAATGTCAGGGAGTGTGCATGTATAATTGGGATATGGCATGAGATTGAATGGAAGAAAATCTGGAATTGGGGGAGATGTTAGAGTGTGAGAAAATGCAGGGGCAGGTGATTGTGGGATGATAGGAGGTGATTATGGTATGAGGGTTGGTGAATGTGGTGGTGACTGAATGTGTGTCGGAGATGTGTGGAGTGGATTAGGTGTTATGGTGGTAAAAAGAGTTGGCCACCAAAATCTGGCCAAGAGGACTTTCTTGGCAATCATTTCAGAAGAGAAATGGCCTTCCTCCAACACCGTCATGATTTAGGAGATAACAAAAGATATTTCACCTACAGTAAGACAATGTCAGATAATTCCATCTAACTCTTGCTTGTAAAGTTAACATGCAATTAACATATAAGGTTTGGTTTTGAGGACCAATGCACAAGTAATTTGACAATAGTCCAAGTCCGGTTCTTGATGAGCGATGAATACTCTCTATCCATGGCTTCCCTCCATAGATCGGAATCGGACTGACTAAGTGCTCCTTTGACAGTAGTCGGATCTTGAATAAGATAAGCAGCAGATTTTTTGATATACCTTGTACATGGTCTGTGCTCTCTTGTTGATTTTCTGAGAGAAAAGTGAGGCTGATCATTTTGTTTTTGTTGAGCTGCAACATCTTCTTCTAATTTATTGTTAATAAGTTGTTCGTCTGGTGTAGACGAGCTTGGACCTTTAATAGGATTAGTCAATTTTTAAACCATAAGTGCTTGATACTTTGAGAGTGTTCGACAATTCAACTGTATGAGCTTTGCTCTTGCCTTTGAGATCGATAAACTGATCTTTAATTTGATAAAGACAACATCCTGACTAGTGAATATCTTTGATTCGATAAGATCATAAAGCTTATAAGCTTTATTTGAAGTAGTATAACCCATGAAAATGGATTTGGTAATGTGGAAGTGGAGCTTCTTCCTTATATCCTGAGGTATCTGCGTGTAAGCAATACATCCAAACACGCATAAATTCGATAATGACGGTTTGGAGCCTGTCCAAATTTCATAAGGTGTTTTGTCTGAGAGGTCTTTAGTCGAGCATCTATTCTAGATATAAGCTGCAGTGGAAACAACTTTAGCCTAGAAGAGTTTCGGAAGTGTCGCATGAGCAAGTAGACACCTAGCCACTTCGACTAAGGTTCTATTCTTTCTCTCATCAAGTCCATTTGACTGAGGCAAATAGGAGATGATAAACTATTGCTCAATGTCGTTGTTAAGGCAATACTCCTTGAATTTGGTTGAGATGTACTCTCCCCCCATTGTAGACCTCAATTCTTTGATTCTTTTGCCAGTTTTCAATTCTGCATGCTCCTTGAATCAATTTTTTTTTAAAGCCTCCGATTTCTGTTTAATGAAATAAATATTCGTCAATGAAGGTAATGAAATACTTTGCATCAAAAAATAATGGAGTTTGCATTGGACCACATATATATGAGTGAACAACATCTAGAACATCTTTTGATGCATGCCTATGACTCGATCTAAATGGAATCCTAGTCTATTTTCCAACAATGCATCTTGACGGACATGAGGTCGACTTTGTTGTAGGAAAGTCAAGGTCAAGTGCTAAGAACTATTCATTACAGCACCCGCTGCGATTTGCGACGTGTTTTGCGACGTGAATCGCAAGTTTATTTTTTTTGAATTCGTCGCAGACGTTGGAAAAACACGTCGCAATCCGACACACATAAGTTGCCAAAATCCGGAGCGACACTTCCCGGTCGATGGAAATGAATCTGACGTGGACGTCGCATTGCGACGTCCAAAAAAGTCGTTGGATTTTGATGTCTTTAAATCCAGAATGATCCATAAAATTGTCCGACGGATGTTCGACGCCTATCGACGTCCATCCGACATCTACTTTAATGTCGGATTTTGACGTCCCAAATACACGTCGGAATCCGACGTTTGTTAACAGAATGATAAAAAAAAAGGTTCGACATGTGTCCGACGTCTATCCAACGTGTGTCTAACGGGTTTGGATGTCGGATTCCGACGTCCCAAATTAGGTAAAAATAAATAAAAAGTGCATAAAAAATAGTGCACATATTTTTATCGGGCTGTTCTTGGAGTTGGGTTCTTGAAAAAGCGATGTTCATGAATTGTTTTTGAAACAATATTTTTGAGTTGCATTCAACATTTGGATCAAACAACAAGCTAAACCTGAGGTACTTTTCGTTCTTAAATTACTTTTCATTCTATATTATATTGCATTACTTCATGTCCATTATGAATGACAATACTTTATTGCATTGCTTTATGCACATCATAAATCTCATTTAGATTTCTATATATGATATTGATTTTTGTTTTGAAATCCGACATTGCACATGGTTTTGAATTCTTAGTTGGTTATTATGTCAATCCACATGTTGAAATTCGACATTGCAATTTTTGAAAAAAGAACATTGCACATATAAAAGCAATGGCAATATAGCACGATCATTTGCAATAATAATATTTTCATAATATTAACCAATGTATTACAAAATTGGTGCTTTAATGTCTCATGAGTTTTTCTAGATCTAACATCAACTAAAACTTATAAATCTAATCTACTTGTCGTCGTCGTGACGTCCAGTCTGCATGAACACAAGCAAACAAACTACACTAATATTTAATGCTTGATCGTATTAAATTAAATAAAATTTACTTCGGAATACAAACCACATTAGTATGAATACAAAAACTAGTACTTACATTTGGAGGATGACCCTCGTTCTTTAGTTTGTCGATTAATGCGTCGTATGATTCCCTGAAGGCAAATTCGTACTCCTCCTTAGTTGGCAGACGTTCATAGTCCGCCAACTATCCATGCATTCAATTTAAGTTGAAATTAATTGAGGGCTACGTTGGAGCAGCTAGCTAGTCATAATGCTTTTATTAAAAAATAAAAGCATATGAAATCAAAGATAAACTATAAGAGTAGTGTAGGTTCACTTACCATGCTTGCTTGCAATCTCGCCTTTCCGTTCGAGTCCAACCTAGGATTGTCTATCCCATGCATCTTAGCGGCCGCGACATCTTTCTGAATCTTGTATTTATCTGATGTTCGTTCATCCACTTTTACACGGTTCCAATCACTTCTTGAACACTAGGAGGGCTTGGATTGCTCGTCCCTATAAGCTCGTCGTGCCATATCATGACGATGCCTAATCCATAAGCTCATATGCTTATGAATTTCCTTCTCCTCGAATTACTCTTCTTGTTGGAATTCGTCACGAAGGGTACCAATAACTTGTCGTTTATTGGCGGCAGGTTGTTTGGACCATTTACTAATCTGTCGCCAAAATGATGTTGGCATAAATAATAGAGCCGGTCCAAAACCACCCTCCCTTTTTTGTTGACAATTATATTACCTTGAGGATCCACGTCATAATAAGAATTTGTGGATGACTCTTCGGTGGGGGCGAGAGCCGCGGTCGCTTGTGAGGGACCACCCTCATCTCGGCTAAGCATACTTTGCAATTCTGCTTTTTGCTCAGGAGTTAATGATTCATATAAATTTTTAACATAATCTCCCGAGCTTTCACTACTGCCTGATTCCGACATGATTACTACATTTATAAACATACAATACATTACAATAAACCCTAATATATTGAAATGAAGTAGAGAAAAAAATTGACTACAGAACTTTAATGCATGCTAGAGTGAGACTTTCATACTTGTGATAACAAAAGAAGAGAAATATACGTTTAGAGCCTGCACCAAGATGCAAAAGAATCATATAAGTGACAACGTATAAGAATAGTACTATCTAAAAATTAAAACATTAGAATCATACAATTATTTTATGTTATTTGTGTTTTGTACTTGTGCATATATGCAATTTATCACAACGAGATGAATTACATTCATATCAGTCTAGCGATGAAGACACTACTCAAGTTAACAGGGTAAGTAATAAACATGCATGTTTTCTTGTTCATAAAGACTTTGTTATTATAAGTTAAACTATTGTGCTAAAGTGACATGTACTTGATTTTTGTTTCTCGTAGAAAAATTATTTTTTAAAATAAAATATGGTGCACATGCCTCAAGTGTGATGGACAAAAGAAGTTTGTGGAAGTTTGGACGAAAAGAAGAAGGTCAACCATCAAATTTGGAAGACGTTGAGGTTTATTAACTTTATATGATTGTTTTTTATTATAATCTTCGTCAATCTATATATGTCACTTATGGAATTTGTTTCATGTGTGTAGCCAATACATCGAATGCCATTTTACGGAGTTGATCCATCCGTGTTTAGTTACAATCAACGTCAAGTTTTGATAGACATGAGAAAACAAAGAATGAAACAAATTGAAGAGGCAAACACAATTGGAAAAAATAGTAATCAACTTGATTCTAATGATTATGATGATGAGGTGCAACATGATGAAGCAATGCACAACATGTTTGAATCTTACTTTGAAACAAATGGGAATGATGATATGCATGCATCTTCTAATGAAAACGAAGATCACGAACAATTTGAGATGGATGAAGACGAGATTCTATTGCGCAAGGAGGCAGACACTCCTCTATATCCTGGAGCATCCATTTTGAGACTAGCTACGTCAATTCTTATTCTAAACCTTCAAGCAACATACAAATGGAGTGATCGTAGCGTGACATCTTTATTCGGGTACTTAACGCATAACACAACTATCGTACTTTATAGCGTATTTAAATTAAGTTAATTTTTTTTTTTCTAACAAATTACATTGCTCTTTTTTTAGGTTGTTGCATCGAATACGTCCGAAAGAAAATGTGATACCTAAAACACGAGAAGAAGCACGAAGATGATGACCGTGTTTGGAATGGATTACGACACAATACATGCATGTCTAGAAGACCATGTTCTATGTAGAGGTGAGAATTCAGAAAAGCTCAATGTCCAATGTATAACGCTTCACGTTTTTGAGATGACGTACAAGGGGATAAAGTGCCATGAAAAGTGTTATGACATTTTTCAATTATCCCACGATTGCAATGTTTGTTTCGATGTAAATCTTTGGCACAACTAATGGATTGGCATGTCAAAAATTGATCTACGGATGATGTGATGCGAGTACCAAGTGATTCACCTGCATGGAAACATATTGAAGACCAATGGCCTGAGTTTAAAAACGAACCTCGTAATTTGAGATTTGGCCTTGCTATGGATGGCGTAAATCCTTTTAGCATTCAAGCGTCAACTTGATCCACATGGCCAGTTGTGCTCGTTAATTATAACATACCTCCATGGTTGAGTATTAAAACGGGACACTTATTATTGGCTTTATTGATTCCAAGAAAGTACAAGGCTAAGAACATGGATGTGTATCTTGCACCTTTGGTCGATGAATTGTGCATTCTTTGGAATGGTAGTCAAGCTTACGATATCTTGAGACCTTTACAACAAAGGAACTTCGTTGTTCGTGGAATTCTAATGTGGACGATGCATGACTACCCCGGTTGAAGCGAATGTTCAAGTATCTATATAATGAATCTAATCAATTTTAGGGTTTAACGTTTGAGTATATTTAACTAAGCTTATGTTTAATTTGGTTTATAAACTATGCAGGTTTAACCACATCGGGTTACAACGCATGTTATATTTGTGGATCACTTTTGGAGGGTCGACATAGCACAAATATGTTAAAAAAAGTGGTTTACAAAAATCATCGCAAATACTTGCCGCCTGATCGTCCTTTTTGAAGGTTGAATAGGCGATTTTTTGGAGGGCGAGGAGATAATCCTCTAACTACACCACCACCCCCACACATGGCAGTAGCGGAATGGCATGATGAATGGCTTAAACATCACGACGTTTATTCTTCATGGAATGAATCCATTGATGGTATGAAACGGTTGTCTATTTTTCATAAATTACCCAATTGGAGAAATTTACTGATAAACTATCTATTGGATCCTATGCACATATTCAAAAACGTCGGTGAATCCTTATGGAACCACATCATTGGCATAAAAGACAACTCCGCAGCTCGTAAAGATCTACAAGCGACTGATGTGAAAAGACCCTATTGGATTCAATGCACCGAAGGTGAAGATGAGATTCTACCTAGCGTGCCGTGGATTCTTACAAAAGAGCAACTCTCATATGTTAAACATGTTATAAAACAAATGAGAACTCCAATATGCTATGCACATTCTTTGCTTTATGCAAATCATTTACCAAAGATGGTAAATTAAGTGGATTGAAATCGCATGATTGGCATAAGATGTTGCAATTCATACTTCCACTATCTATTCGAGGTCTCTTCAATGATGACGTACAAAATACGCTTTACAATTTGTCATAGATGATTAGGTTTGTATATTTCTTTAAGCACTTGTATAAATATGTGTTATTTCAATATTTTTATGTGTTAAACAACCTAATGTACTATCAATCTTGCAGGTGGATTTCCTCAAAAGAAATAAAAAAATAGTGAATTGGATTCCATGAAAATCCAAATGATCAAAATGGTATGTTTGTTGGAAAGAGATTTTCCAACTTCCTTTTTGGATATACTAGTTCATCTTCTAGTGCATTTGGTCGAAGAAGTATCAATTGTAGGACCTGTGCACATGAGATGGATGTTCTACCTTGAGCACTTTATGAAAGTTTTGAAAGGCTTTGTGAGACAAAAGGCAAGGCCAGAAGGTAGCATTGCATAAAGTTGGCTTGTTTAGGAATATTTGATTTATATCACCAAAATAATCTCACAATTGCATCTTGCCAGTCCAAAAATGTGGTGTGAAGAAGAAGATGAACGTGTTAAGGGTGAAGTACCACAAGGAAATGGTGTGCAAAAGAGACTTTCACCTCAATTAAAAGAGAAAATTGACATGTTCATATTATATAATTGTGGACAAATGGAAAAGTGGATTTCAAGGTATGCAGAAGCCAAAAAGGAAAGAAACATAACATTGAAACGAAAAAGAAATATCAAACGAAGAAGAAGGAGGGCATTGGAGAACGACGAACCTTTGGAGCCTTTATCTTCAAAATGCTCTCCTGAATGGGTTTTTGATACGATACTAAAAGCATCCAAAAACGGAGAAGAAGTGATCGAATTAGAATGGAAATTTGTTTGTGGATGTGGATGGAAAGTTAGTGTAATATTGTTTTTGTGAAGTTTTGCTTTTGTACTACTCAATATATGAATAGTATTTCTAATTACACACATTTGGTTTTTTTTTTTTTTTGTGTTTTAGTATACATCATACATTGCCATGTGGGCATATGGACATCATTACCGTGTTGAGAGAGTTGACAACAAGCGATGTACATATTGTTGGAATTCTAATCTTCTCCTACTCATCCCTTCGCCCTCCTTCTACTCTCAAGAATTCCATCTCTCTGAATCAGTCTGCAAAATACACACAAAGTCAAATCGGGCAGAACCGCAAAGCCATCGCCAGATTACGGTCTGACCGAAGGGAATCGTTAAATCAATGTTTACGGAGAAGCACGACGCAAATCGCAAATCGCAAGAAACCGCAAACCGCAAGGGAGTCGTTAAAATCTGTAGGTTATTATCTACGAGCACTTGCGGAATCCCATCGACCACTGCAAGTGATCTTCTTATGATCTCCTACGAAGGAAGCTATGACCAGAGTCAACTCTCCTCAACCGTTTGAAAAACGTAAGCAATCTACTTACGGTTATCAATGAAGTCGACCAGCGATAACGATTTGCGAGTTCCTATGAAGTCAACTAACGACTGTTGATCCATCTCATTGTTTAGCTCCATAAGTTATCACTTACGGTTATTAACGAAGGAAGCAAACGATCACATGCTGAACGAATGACTAGAGGTTGTTCAAACGATTGCGGACAGACTACGGCCCATCACGACCTACATCCTTGCACTACGACGCATACGGAGGATTCGTTACTCTGTACTTCTCCTCCTTCACGACGCTCCAATAAGGATCTACGGATCTTGTTTAAACGGTTGTTAATCATCTTGTAAACTGTAATTACAATAAATCAAAAGACTCTGACAGCTATAAATATGTATCTGAGCGAAGAGAAGGGAGATAGATGTTGATGAGTTGAACAGTCTGTGGATACACAGAGTGATCAAACGACCAAAAGGACTTAAGTAGCTAGCTCCTTAGAGTTAGTGATTTAGAGAGAGAGAGAGAGAGAGAGAACTATAGCCATTTTTTTAGAATCTGTAAGTAGAAATACGCGCTTATCAGTGCTACTGTATTGTGTTATGATTCTTTCTATTATACAGATTTGCTACTGTTCAATTATTACGTTCTTGATTGAATGCAATTGTCTCTCTCACTCTCTTGCACAAACACGGTTATCAGAGACAGAGGATCGCATGGCTGTCCAAGACGCCTAATGCTTCGCAATCCTACTGCTACGACAGTCTCAAACTCTTACTCTGATAACCCAAAAGGATAACAAGCTTTTGATTCCGTTTCCTATTCAATCCACGTTCCTGAAATCGCAGTTACTACTGTGTTCATTGTTTTCTTACTGTTGGTAGAGACATCGTTTTTATCGTAATCGCCTCTCGTGTTTTGCTTCTGTCACGTCCGTTGCAATCGTAATCAACCGTAGACCAAGCAGACCATCGTTCATACACCAACATAAGTGGTATCAGAGCTTTGGCTCAGTGGATTACTAGAGTCCAGAATCTTTTTCCAAAAGCTATTCTAAATTATTTGTGTATAATTTCGATCACTATGGAAGGCACCTCAAAAATCCGCTTGATCGATAAATTCAACGGAGATGACTTCCACATGTTGAAGTTCAAAATGAGGATGATCCTGATTGAAAAGGAGCTATGAGGATACGTTAGTGATTCTATAGCCAGACCGGCAGAACCCGAATAGCTCCCAGCTTGGGAAGCCAAGGATGTCAAGGCTCTTGCCATTGTATCTCTAAATCTTAAAGACACTCAAATTGCTCATGTGTCCAACTGCACTACTTCCAAAGAAGCATGAGACACACTCACTAGCATCTACAAGGCCTCAGATGTCTCGACTCGTCTCTTCTTGAGGAAGAAGGTACTAACACTCAGAATGAGTGAAAGCACCTCAGTCAGCGACCATCTGAACGAGTTCAAATAATTGATGAACCAACTGGCTGCAATAGGTTCCCCTATATCAAAAGAAGACTCTACCATGTCTCTTCTTGCCAGTTTTCCATCCACCTACGATAATTTAGTGTTGCTTCTGAGCAATAACCCTGCGTTGTCTCTCCAAAAATTGACAGCAAGCCTGTTGTAGGAAGAAGTCAGGAGGAAAAGCTTGTCCACATCTACGAGTACCAAATCCATGGCACTCTATTCAAACAAGCAGCAATCCAAGAAGAAGAAAGGCTTCAAGGATAAGAAGACAAAGGCAGAACAACCAACATCATCACAACTACAACAACAATAGTATAGTCACTCATCGTCCAAGACAAAGCTATTTTGCAGAATAGGTTGTTATTTGACTCATATCTCCCAAAAGGTTAGACCCAAAAAATCTAGACCAGGGTCTTAAGCTCAAAATTTGCAACTCTAGCTTATCTTTATGTTGCCATAATAGTGCAACTCAAGCATTTGGTCCATAGAACTCTGATAATAATAGAAACTTAATAATTGCTCAGCAACACTTTTGTTGTACGTAATGGATTAGCAATTGTAGATTAACATACAATTCCATCATGAATTGCATCTTAAAGCATCACAATTTGGATGTAGCAAACAAGGTCTGTCATTATATATATAGGCCCAACATTAACTTAAGTGACTGGCTAAACAAAAGCTGAGATAGTACAAAATAGATACCACAAACAGATATCTCCCAAAAGATCAAACACCAAAAAATCTAGACCAGAGTCTTAAGCTCAAAATTTGCAACTCTAGCTTATCTTTTTGTTGCCATAATTGTGCAACTCAAGCATTTGGTCCATAGAGCTTTGATAATAACATAAACTCAATAATTGCTCCAAAACCTGAATTCAAAGTCTGATCATCCTCCTTGGTATAATTTTGTATCGGCATATTTGGAGGTGCCAAAAAGCTAAAATGTCATTAAAATCCATAACCCAACAAAACAACTCCAAGTCATCTTTCTTGTGTAACAAATCATTTGATAGTCACTGGGAAACATACAAGTGTTGGAGATATTGCAAGTTACCAAGCTCTGACACGAGATCTAGACAATTTTGCATTTCCAAAGTCACTGCAGAAAATTATATGCATTACTGTAAGAGAAGATATCATAACAAGCAAAATACAGTATCTGTAGTCTTACAATATATCTGCTTTATGCACTCAGCGGACAATCATGAAAAGCAGGAGCCAAGTGCAACATTAAAGCTTCATGGTTGGTAGCTCATATCCTTGCCTCCAGGCCATAGTAGTGCGTATAAGATATCTGAGTTCACGGGCATACCAGATCTGATCTCAGCTATTGCTTTTAAGGGAGTGACCAAAACAGAGCTCACCAACATAAAGGCATTTGTCAAGTAAAGCGCATCTCCAACCACAGAGAAATGCAACTCATTTCTGGATGCAAAAGTAGCGCATATTTACCTGCAAAGACAAAGCATTTATAAAAATCTTGAATCTTGCCATCACTGCAAGGAAGAGTCTATCTTGAGAAAGATCTCTCAGCTGACATGGTAGGATGCTGCCAAACAATCGTTCATTTGAAAATGGAAAATCCAACATAAATTCTGGCCACAGAGAAGTACACTGTAGCTTATGAAAGAGCATATTGAAGCGCACCTCCAGCCTACAAATCAATGCATTTTCATCAGACCATCGGCTTGCAGTCCCTTGTCACTCGCTCAGGGGTAGCCTGGAGCTTTGCACTTAGTGCTTCACTACCTATTTCCTTCCTCCCGTGGAGCCTGATCGATCGTGGATATAGACAAGATTTCATGAATAAGCATGTCACAAAATGGCTCAGCCTCCTGAAGAAGGACCAGAATAGTAAAGTCAATACGCACTTCCAGTGCACATTCAAGCACACTTTCGAATCTGAAAGGGGCAAAGTTTCAATAGAGAATCCAGTGCATTTCTTGCCACACTGAAGCACTTCTACCCACAAGGTAGCGTATTCCCTACCTGCAAATCCAATGCACTTTCCAGTAGGTGAGGATGACGCCTGAACCAAAATGATCATTGTTTCTTCCAAGCACCTCGTTGAGAGTCTAAGTCACTGCCCAATAGCAGCCCAATAGCCTATGTGCTGTATGAAATCGATCGCTATTGCTTCTTCAGTCCTGACAGTCAGTTCTATGGACCTGCCATGAAGAATTGAGAGAGTAAGTTGCTGCCCAATAGCCTATGTGCTATTTGAAAGCAATTACTATTGCTTTTTCAGTCCTGGCATTCAGTTCTATGGACCTGCGAAAGAATAAAAAGTACAAATCAGCTCCTCGCTGCCTGCTGGTGATCCAATGTCAGGCAGAGCTGTTGCGTCGACACATGTGCAATTGTCTACCATCCACCGGTTGATATTTAACATTTTCTTTTAGATTCATTGCCTTATCCCAGAGGTTGAGCTTTTTGCTTTCCATCATGGTCATATAAGACTTCTGATGCAAAGAACACTAGACATCATAAGCTTGCCAATGAAGAGTGTGTGGAAGGCAGTGATCATCAGTGACTGCTATGACACTATGTCAAATATATGTATACATCTTTCAAAGAAAAGTCCCTCACTCTTATTGTGGATTGAATGTTTGTATGGATGCAGTGTCTATGTCCTTATTATGGAGTTGTTTATGTAGCTAGTAAAAAACACCACTTTGGAGTGGGTGGTGGGACATGACAATCTAAGCACCTTTCTTGAGGATGACGGTAAGTGAGTCCTCTCTCATTCATTTAAGCAGATGTTTAAGCACAAGGATGTGCATATTTAGCATGTTGGAGTGCTAGTTGAGCTTATTGCATCACACGTTTTGCAACCACAGAAGACTGGATACATTCACTTTGAGCTTTTGCATTCATTTTTTTGGCACCTATGAAGTGCATTTTATTATTACTTTTAGTAAGCTAAATGTTAGTATACTGGGAACTGGTCTGACACTTAGTGATGTTATTTTAGGACACCAATGGTTAAAAGGTTTTTGCTAGTGTGATAGAAGCAAGGGTCCTAATTATGATGAGCTATAAGCCTATGACAGGCTTGGTAGATAGCAGGCCTATTTGGCCTGTTACGCAAGCCTATGGTAGGCCATGTGGCAAGCCACACAAGCCTATGGAAGGCATATGTGGCTTGCCACGTGGCAACTTTTGAGCTCCACCTCTTTCTCTCTCTAGGTCCACTCAGGCCTACATGGCAAAGCCTGGTTGGCTTGCCACACAAGCCTATGTTAGACCTACATGGTTTGCCACATGGCAAACCCTTAACTTGCAAGACTTGCCACGTGGTAGTCCTACGTGGTAGCCTACAACAAAATTGGCAGATAGTAGATTTATGACATACCTATGTGGCTTGCTACACAAGCCTATGGTAGTCCTACATGGCTTACGACATGGGAAGTATCACCCTCCATGGTTTTCTACGTGGTAGGCCTACGTGGCTTGCCACATGGTAGCTTGCGAGCCCCACCTCTTTCTCTCTCTATGTCAACTCAAGCCTACGTGGCAGAGCCTGGTTGGCTTGCCACACAAGCCTATGGAAAGCCTATGTGGCAACCTACAACATGCTGACATGGCAGACATGAGGCCTATGCCATGCCTATGTGGTCTGCCATGCAAGCCTATGGTAGGCCTACATGGCTTGCCATGTGTCAGCTTTCGAGCCCACCTCTCTATATCTCTCGCTGGGTCCACTCGGGCCTATATGGTAGAGCTCTGTTGGCTTGCCGCACAAGCCTATGGTAAGCCGACACGGCTTGCCATGTGGCAAACCCCAGGCTTGTATGATTTGCCATGTGGCAGGCCTACTTGGCTTGCCATGTGGCAACCTATGATAGGTTTGCTAGATAGTAGGCCTATGTGACCTACTACATAGCATATGGTAGGCCATGTGACAAGCCACAAGCCTATGATAGGCCTACGTGGCTTGCCACATGGACGGTCCCAAGCCTACATGGTTTTTCATGTGGCTTGCCATGTGACACTTTCGACACCCAATTCTCTCTCTCTCTCTCTCTCTCTCTCTCTCTCTCTCTCTCTCTCTCTCTCTCTCTCTCTCTCTCTCTCTCTCTCTCTCTCTCTCTCTCTCCACTGAGGCCTACGTGAAAGAGCCTGGTTGGCTTGCCACGCAAGCCTATGTTAGAACTATGTGGTTTGCTATGTGGCAAATCCCAAGCTTGCATGACTTGCCATGGGTTAGGCCTACATGACTTGCCACGTGGCAGTCTGCGACAGGCTTGGTAGATATCAGACCTATGACATGCCTATATGGCCTGCTACACAAGCCCAACGAGCCAGAAATTGGTTGGATTTCATAAAAAATAGTTAGAACTTCAAATGGGTGGTGTCCATAGGTTCGTGGGCTCGACACGAACCCACAGGTTCATTCACCACTCAATTCCGATGCCGTTTGGCGAAGGAAATGCCACTAAATGGACTACTTTCCAACATTCATGAGAACTGGTCCAGTGTCGCCGAACAAAGTCCGTTTTTTTGGACCCTTTGTTTTGTCCTATGCTGCACGCCGATACAAACCTGCAAAACTAAACCGGGCTCCAAATGATTTAGTACTCACAAAAACGTGCATCCGAACCAGAAACTCTATACACATTCTTGGGATTCTATGCCCGTCGAAATTGGTCGGATTTAGTAAAAAACGGTCAGAACTTTAAATTTTCTTAAGACTCGAATTTTTCCAAGACTAAAATTGTTGGAAAGACTCGAATTTTTTCGACAACCTGAATTTTTCCAAAGGATTGAATTTTTTCAAAGACTCGAATTTTTTCGAAGGATCGAAGGATCCTTTGTACTGTCAAGTCAAATTTCTCAAAAGACTCAATTTTATCAAAAAAACTCGATTTTTTTCCCAAAGACTGGAATTTTTTAGAAGACTAGAATTTTTCCGAAAACTCGAATTTTTTTAAAGGCTCAAATTTTTCCAAGGACTCAAATTTTTTCAAAGAATCGAATGTTAGATATTAGAGATGCAAGATGTGAGAGATCGGCCATGATCCAAATCATCGGCCGCCACCTAGATCGGCTTCCATTGCCCGTCAACGACGGGCACTTTTTACTAGTCTATATATATATTTAAACTTATGTACATTTTTGCGCATGTGTATGGGTGTACCCATGCATCCTCCTCCCTTCACCCATGCATGAGCTTTTTCTAACTAAAAAACTTGGGGAGGAGGATGCATGTATGGGGAAAAGGATACATGCCCCTCCTCCCCATGCATGCATCTATGGGGCCCACTCCAAATTCAAATTATCCTTTACCAACACACATAGTGTTTTGAAGTGCATGTACATACTTTCATGGTGAAAGGTGTTAAACAAATGAGACTTTCATTATCAAAAATTTGAAAGGTGCTCTAAGGATTTTTAAAATTATCAGACTTTCCACGGAAAAGGTTGAAATAAAAATGCATTTCTATGAAGATCGGCCTACATTTCCCGTCAACAATGGGCACTCTTTACTAGTATATAATAAAATATATATATATATATATATATATATATATATATATATATATATGAGAAGAGCACTAAGCATCTACTAAAGGAACTATAGTTTTAGCATCTTGTTGATGAGATTAATTTGAATTATAAGGTGACACTTTTAGAGTTTAAATTTAAAACTACCGTTTTGCCTTGAATTACCACAATTGTCTCAATCTGTGAAGTTCTTTTGTTTGTATGTGTTTGTTATTGTGCATTATTTTTGTAGGTTGATTTGCATTTTCAGAGCCATGTTGTGTTAGCTCTTGAAGAGACTGATGGGGCTTATCTTTGTTAGTTTGTTTGAAAATACAAACATGTGTGCCATTCATGCCAAGCATATGTCGTAGGTGAATTGTATTCAAGGAGGATGGGCTTAGAGTTCTATCGTTCTTCTTACTAGCTTATCTACAAATTTTTTTATCTTATGTTTTGGAAAATTGTAGTAATATTTTAGCTCCAATATGCTACAATGTTCTAAAGTGAATAGGACAATGGCTTCTCTTTGTGCATGCATAATGCAATTTACCAAAGTGATCTGGCAATAGGCAGAGTTAAAGGTAAATGTATTTCTCTAGCATGGATATCATACCAAACTTACTTGGTCGTAGGCACAAATAGATATAAATATATTTCTCTTGTAAGTGCATGCGTATTTATTATGATGCAAGCTATCAAATTAGGCTTTTACTTGTTCATCTTGTAGCATTGTTCACTCTTCATGGTCATGGGCACTCATTCTTCTTGCCCAAGAGAGCTTCCTTCATGATTTTACATTAAGAAAATGTGAATGGTTTTTTGCTTTGTGGTTAATGGTGGATGATGTTTCAAAGAGGTTACTACTGTATTATTTGCAACTTCACCGCATATATTCATACTCCAATAATCTACTTTTACATTAAATTGCTAAGAAAAAACATCAATATTGATGCATCTATTCTTTTACTGTCACTTGCCTCTTTGAAGGTCTCTATGTAATCTTTTCATTGTGATATTTCATGTAAGATTTGAAAGCTTTTGCCACTTGGAGATCTTCCTTACTACTACTGTTTTTTATGTCTCTCAATTAAAAGCTTTTGAAAAGTCTTAGAATTGTAAATTTAAGAAATACTTAGTATGAATATAATCACACCATCAACATATAAGAGTATGGATTTAGAGAAAATGTGCACACACTGTGACTAAAAAAAAGATAGATAATAGAGGAAAATTAATAAATGTAATGGTGAAGCTTGCTCGGAAATGACAAGAAGCTCGCTCGAGGCGCACCCCCTTGATCTGACACTTAATTGAGGGTCATATCCCGGGATGCCAGCGGTATGTCGTCGGGACCATTCGTCTGGGACGCCAGTGGTATGCTGTCGGGACCATTCGGTCTAGGAATTGGTTGTCTTCATATACGTCGTGGCTTGTGGTTCTGAGTGTTCCTTGCATTAACATGAACTAACTCTAACTTGTCGCTGAGTTGGATGGCTTGCTTGGGTGGAAGTTACTTGTTTATGGTTGTCCACTCTAGCGTGGCATCAGGTTGGCTTCCAGTGCTTGTGACGAAGCTTTGAGTTGGTTAAGTCTAATGAAGGTTAGACGTCTTGCTTGGAATGGATATTACTCGTTTGTAACGAAGCATCGAGTTAGTTAAGTTTGATGTATGTCGGGCGGCTTGCTTGGAGGGAAGTCACCCACATAGGGACCCCCGGTCTGGCATGGCGCCAGGTCGGATCTCAATGGTGGTTTTCCGAACTTAAAGTTGGTTAAGACTGATCGTTGTTGGCGAGTTGGCTGCATGTATGTCAAGTGGATTCAGACAACAAGAGTTGAAATCCGGGAAGCTAAGTCGTGGTTTCCGGCACCCTTTGAGATGTTTGTGCTACATGTGGTATCAGAGCCGACTAGCCGATCAGCTATGCGGATCTCATAGGGATGGCCATTGTTTGGGGTTCATCAGGATAGGTGCGCACGTCCACGATCAGGGGTGGTCGACAGAATGGGGGACTTGATGAGTCAAGGTGCTGTCCTTGCGGTGTAAGCACGGTCAGTTCTCACGGTTCGGACCTGGCGCTGTCTGCACATAGGACAGATGAGGCAAAGTGCTGCCTAGGTAGTCAAACTGTACGGGTTAACCACTTATACAGAGATGCTACTCGAATTTGGGTGTAAAGTACGGGTGGTCAGCTGCCAATCGTTTAGCTATAAGGGCTATCGACCAGATTTGGTGGGGTGTAACTGAGGCAATGTGCTGCTTAATGGTGAAAGCACGGATCGTTGGATGGGTGTTCTCTGTGGGCTGATTCTGTGATCATGGGCGCATCTAGGCAAAGGTCCTTTGGCAGGATTTTCTCAAAGGAGGACCTTGTCTTTGTTACCTGTTAGTAATCATGTCTGAGTGTCTTGCTTGTATGTATTCGTGGTGAGTCTTAGTACTCTTGCTTTGCCTGGTTTGCATGATTGCTTGTGATACAAAGAGTTGATGGCTCGAGAAGGAACCTTTCTTTTGAAGGTTGGTACCATCAAACAAAGAGGACTACAGAATCTACGGCGTGAATTCACAGTTCAAGTACTCGCACGTAGAACGACAACGAACGACTCATGTTTGCAAAGGATGCATGGCTAGCCTATTTCTTGGGTTAGTTTTATTTGCGACAACGCCCGCCAGATGCAAGCAGGAAGTCAAAAGTTGGAAAGAGCAATTTCAGGGGAGATCTTCTATGGAACAGTTGGTCTTCATTTGGGATGGCTATTGTCGGAACTGAAACTCAATGAGCATGGGTGATATCCAGTGTCAGTTGAGTTTTCCTCAAAGGGAAAAGACTAGGATCCTCTTCAGAGATTGGCAACAAGTTAGGTCAAGCCATAATCCTAGCAGATGGAAAGCAAAGTGTTTGAAAGGCTTTTGTCTGAGAACTCTACTCTGGTCAGCTGATTTTATAAGTGGAGGGGAACTATCACACACACACCTCTCTCTTGGTGCAAATCTTGAATGAATGACAAGTTTTTGTTGTGAAAAAGAAAACTTGTTATAGGCTTTCTCTGGACCAAAAATGATGAGGAGACATAATGAGTACGCTAACTTGTATTACGTGTAAAGCAGCTGATCAACAAAGGAACTGTGAAAGTTGAATCTTGCATGAGAGACATGGTACTTCGAACGGACGCCAAGGGACAATTCGTATTGGAATCAAACTAGTGCAACTCTGGGTGCATGTGTCTGATTCAAAGAGAGCTATTTGCAGCCTAGCGAGATGTACATTTCTTTTTTTGAGTGTGAAGCAATTGACCAATGATGGAATTGTGAAATTCATGTTTGCGTGACGGACATGGTGTTTCAAACAAACACGAAGAAATAGTTTGTATGCGGATCAGACTGGTGCGACCCCCTTGGCTCTCACAAGGGTCGATGGTTACATTTGGGTTGATTCAAAGACAACTACTTCAAGCTAAGTGAGAGATGCATTGCGGGGTACTCAATCTTTCCTACCTTCAAGAGCCAAAAGGAAAAGGATCAAAATCAGGCTGGGACAAGGAGAGAAATCAAGGTGCAAAGACAAGAAGGCACGAAGTGGACCATAAAGTGGGCGGATCAATGATAAATCCTTTGGCTCAAGGAGCCTTGATACCTTTGCGAAAATGATCAAATCTGGAGCTCATGGAGCTATACACAAAGTGCAGAAAGGACAAATCCCAAGCTCAAAGGAGTTCAAAGTCAAGGACAGATGTGACAAGGGTGAAAATTTCAGTAAACCTCTGTCACCAAGTCAAATAAGATTCTCGGGTTTTATGTAAGCGATATAAAATCTACGCTTTTCCCAAGACAAAGTGATATTTTTAAATTATGTCATTTTCCAATATAAAGAGCTGAGCCTCCCACTTGTGGTGAGCGAGCTACAATGTTAATAAAAAGTGGCCAGTAAATTGGGTACTATGCCAAGTAGCTTAAGTGTAGTTAATTTTAATTGGGAGAGTGTACCTTTACTTTAATCTGACATCTAATGAGGACATCAGAGGAGGCCCAAAATCACATCGAAGGCATCCATCTCTAAAACCAGAAAGCTAAGTTTAGCCTTCCATCTCCCAATCTGCAGTGGGATGTTCAACGTCGCTTTGTCTAGTACTCCCTTTGTTGTTTCTACCTTGAGAGTTGATGTAACATTTCTGGTCGGCAAGCTGAATTGTTCCACTATGCTCCTTGAGATGTAATTATGTGAAGCTCCGGAGTCGACCATGAAATCTGACTTCCTCCCCGCGATCTTTCCAGATAGGAATAACAATTTTGAAGCAGACTTGGGAGTTGCCCCATGGAAGTTCCTTTCCATACTTGTGTGTCATCCACCCACAAATGTAAGGTCCTCTCTCAACTCCCAACACACCACAAACGAACATATCAACCAAAGCTAACATAAAGGATCCCTCTCAAGTTGCACCAAAGCAAAATTTTATTTTTATTTGTAAGAAATTGCAGTGAATGTTCGAACATGTTACACCAAGATCTAAACCCAAAGGATTAGGACCTTTGCCTAGTCGTGCCCACACAAATCTATCACAGAATTAGCCCACGGGAAACATTCATCCAAACATCCATGCTTTCACCATAAGCAGCACATTGCCTTAGTCATGCCCCACCAACTCTGGTCGATAGCCCTTATAGGTAAACGATCGGCAGCTATCCCGCACCAGCAACTAACCACCCGTGCTTTACACCCAAATTCGAGCAACATCTCTGTATCAATGGTTAACTCGTATAGTTCGAATATGTCACCCCGCACCCCACAAGGCGCAGACCGTGCTTTCACCTACCTAGGTAGTACTTTGCCTCATCTGTCCTATGTCCAGACGGCGCCAGGCCCGAACCGCAAGAACTGACCGTGCTTACACTCAAGGGCAGCACTTGACTCATCAAGTCCCCCGTTTTGGTCGACCACCCTGATCGTGGACGCACCCATGCTTACACTGTGGGCAGCACCTTGCACAATGGCTGGTCTTGACAAATCTCAAAAAGTGGCCATCCCTGTGAGACTTGTGTAGCTGACTGACTAGTCGGCTCTGATACACATGTTGCGCCGACGTCTCAAAGGGCGCTGGGACTTGAGCGGTTTTTCCAACCACGCGCTTAAGTCTAACATTCATCCATCATGCACTTACGTAAAAGCCAACTTAGAAAATGTAACAAGCTTAACCATTCAAACTTAAGAAAACTAGAATCCAACCAACCCGAAAGCCAACTCAGAATCCCGTCCCCAAAAGGTAACCAAAGGTAAAGACAAGCCACACATGAGACCCAAGACATAGTGGTCGCCAAACTGACCAAATGGCATAGCGACCATTCACAGTCTCGGTGATGTGGACCCTTAGGCGCGACACGACACAAAAAGGTTGTAGTAAGGGTCCTTTTCACTTGACTAGTCCTAAAGGCGAAAACCGAAATGGTAATGTGACTAGAATCACCAGTTCCGACGCCAAGTTCACTATGGCTGAAAAAGCTTTGATCAGTTCTAGCGAAGTGCCAGATAGCTCGGATCGATGTGCAATCACCTCACATATTCTAGGTATGATTAAAGGAAGCCTTGGGGATCAATAAATTCTAGAGAGAGAAAAATGCTTACCAGCTTGGTAGAGCACTTGGTATGAAGGGAGGTGGAGAATCCCACCAATAAACTATAGGGGAACGGGGGTTGTGACTCAGGGGTGGCTCAAACCAAGTCTCAGCTTCTCTTGCTAGAATGTTGTCTTGGTGCCCGCCTTGGCATGCTAGCACCCCGGAGACTAGGCCGGTCACTATTGCGTCGGCGTCTCAAAGGGCACTGGGACTCGAGCGGTTTTCCCAACACACACTTAAGTCTAACATTCATCCATATTGCACTTACGTAAAAGCCAACTTAGAAAACATATCAAGCTTAACCATTCAGACTTAAGAAAACTGGAATTCCAACCAACCCAAAAGCCACCTCAGAATGCGTCCCCAAAAGATAACCAAAGATAAAGACAAGCCACACATGAGACTCGAGGCATAGTGGTCGCCAAACTGACCAAATGGCGTAGCGACAAGCCACACGTCGGTGATGTGGACCCTTAGGCGCCGACGACACAAAAAGGTTGTAGTAAGGGTCTTTTCACTTGGACTAGTCCTAAAGGCGAAACCGAAATGGTAATTATCCCCAACGATCAGTTTTATTAAATTTGGAAGAGGTTACATTCATACATAGACTAACTGGTCTCGGTGTTGTAAATCTCACCAGTCGACAACGGATACATGCTAGTATCAGTTATATGATAGCCATGGTATATGGTGTCAAGAAGTCTCATTTCAAGTTGCATGCTTTGATGTCATCAAGAGAGTTGATTACAATGAGAGCATGAGCTCCGACTTTGATAACTCCTCCAATGAGAGAGAAACGACGAGCCAAACATAAGGACAAGCTTCATGATGATGTTTCCACCTTTATGACCAATAGCACTTATACGATCATATCCGCCATAGAGAAGTTGCATATGTAGAATATCCAAGCCAATTTACAAGCTTATGATCCCACTCGAGTGGACAGCACCAGTCACTAAATCTTTTCACAAGTTGAAGTGGGCAATTGTCTCAACTCTCGTCCTTAGATCTCCTAATTGGAAAATCGAATTCCAAATTCATACAGATGCATCCAAATATGCCACTGGTAGCGTCTTAGCTCAACTTACCCGCTACCTTTACAAGCTTTACTTCCGGCGCCACTGGCGCCAGCAGCGCCCCCTGCTGCTCCCGGCACCAACGGCGCTGGCGCCGCTCCCGGCGCCACTATGACCAGAATCCAGCCGGCGCCAAGTTCCTATGGCTGAAAATCTTTGATCGGTTCTAGCGAAGTCTAGAGAGCTCAGATCGATGTGCAATCACCTCACACAATCTAGGCATGATTAAAGGAAGCCTGGGGATCAGTAAAATCTAGAGAGAGAAAATCCTAGAGAGAGAAAATATGCTTTACCAGCCTAGGTAGAGTGCTTGGTACGAGGGAGGGGTGCCAAATCCCACCAATACTATAGGGGAGTGCGGGTTGCGACTCAGGACGAGCTCCGACCAAGTCTCAGCCTCCCTTGCTGGAATGTTGTCCTGGCACTTGCCTTGGCATGCCAGCTCCCCGAAGACTAGGGTCGGTCACACACTTGAAATGTAACCTTCTCAGATTATCAATAAAGTGGGATTTTCCTCAAACTGACTCTGATTACCTTCTGGGTTTCAGTGTTCCGTA
>CM055106.1:7508358-7623220 GCA_029204225.1 Diphasiastrum complanatum | reverse complement strand
AATGGCAGGAGCTGAAGCTTTCAGCTTCTTAGATGGATTCAGCGGTTACTTCCTTGTTCAAATAGCCCTTGAAGATAAACATAAAATAGCCTTTGCCACAGAGAACAGGGTTTATGCTTATAACATTATGCCTTTTGGCTTATGTAACACCCGCTCAACATTCCAACGGGTCATGCAACTGGCCTTTCAAGATCTGTTACATCGGGTCATGGAGATTTATCTTGACGATCTAGGTATACATTCTTCCGCTGCTACGCACCTAGACACCTTGGAAAAAATCTTCATTCGTTGTCGTAGGTTCGGCATCTCACTAAACCCTGATAAATGCCAAATATGTGTCACCCACGGGATTGTACTCAGGCATATAATATCAAAAAACGGTATTTCTACCAACCCGTAAAAAATCAAGATTATCGTGGACATGCCCCTACCTGCAATAGTGAAGGAAATATATGTCTTCCTCAGTCATACCAACTATTATCGCATCTTTATAATCGACTATGTCGGCAAGGCATGCCTCATTTATTTAGTTGTGGTAGATCCTCGCTGGACCCAAGAACGAATTCAGGCCTTTGAGGAGTGAAAAACAACTCTCACAATGGCTCCCATACTCCGCTCACCATATTAGACGAAAGAGTTCCATGTGCATACTGACGCAAGTAAGTATGCCATTGGAGGTCTTCTTGCACAATCGAACAAGTATGGCAAAGACTTTCCCATACGTTTCTTAAGCCGACAACTTGTGCCTGCTGAAGTAGACTATACAACTACCGAGAGAGAAGCATTGGCAATGGTCTACGCTATACAACAACTAAGACATTATTTATTAGGCCAGACCTTTGCTTTCTATACAGACCATCAAGCACTTTTGTATATCGTTAATAAGTCTTGTAAGACAGGACAAATAGCTCGATGGCTACTGATTTTGGAGGAATTTAATTTCCGTGTAGTCGTTCGCAAAAGGGACCCAACATTTCATGGCGGATCACCTTTCCAGACTAAGAAGTGCTGAAAAAACAACTTGCTTGTTGGATGGAAGATCCACAAGCTCCCATGAGTTGTTGGCAATCAATGCCTCATATTCCTCCTTCATGGCTAGACACCAATCTCTTGAGTTGAGTGCATCATATACATCTTTTGGCTCCTCATGTGAAACAAAATAAGCATAATTAGTGGAGTTGTGTTCCACTTGCTTGCCTTTATCTCCATATGTAAGCCTCTTAGGCTCGGATCTTTTTCTTTGTGATCTCCTTGGTGAAAAGATTCGAGGTGACTCCTCCCCAATTCTCGGCCCCATCTCTCCATGATAATCTTCAAGGGTGATGATAGGAGAATCCTTTTGAGAATCTTTGATCTCGGCCTCCTCAAAGATGTATTTTTTATTCTCATGGAAAATAACATCCCTACTCTCAATTGTAACTGAAGTAGAGGGAACATAATTTCTGTAAGCCTTCTTGTTGGATAAGTATCCAACCATGATCCCTTTGACTGAATTTGGATCATCTCTTTTCCTTGTTTCCAAGGGTACCACATCCAAAAACTCTAAGGTGATCAACCTTAGGTTTCTTCTTAAACAAGACTTCATATGGTGATCTTCCTTCAAGTGCATTGTGAGGTAATCTATTGCACAAGTAGTTTGCACAATTAATTGCTTCTCCCCAATATTCAATAGGCAAAGAAGATTCAACTTGGATTGCTTTAGCACATTCACATAGAGATCGATTTTTCCTTTCAGCAACTCTATTTTGATGGAGAATAAGCACAAGAAAACTCTCTCTTAATCCCTTCAGCCTCACAATAATCATAGAACTTGTTGGAGATGTATTCACCTCCTCCATCACATCTTAAAGCTTTAAGTTTGAAAGAAAATTGTTTCTCAGCATAAGCTTTGAAGACTAGGAAGTGATCAAATACCATAGCTTTTGAAGAAAGCAAGTAGAACCAAGTATATCTTGTAAAATCATCAATGAAGGTGACAAAACAAGTTGCACCACCAATACTTTTTGAGGAAGAATTTTGCAATAGTACAAGCCTCACAAGGCTTGATATCCTTGGAAAGTGATCTTGGAAGACCAATATCCTTATCATTCTTGATCATAGAAAGCATAGACCTATAGTTAGGATGCCCCAACCTTCTATGTCATAACTCCTCCTTAGACATAAGAGCAATTTCACAAAAGTTTGCATTCTCATAAGAATTCAACTTGAAGATTCCACCATATCTAGATCCATTAGCTAGGATCTCACCATCTTTCTTGATAAAGCAAGTATTGGAATTGAATTTTACATCACAACTACAATCAAGCAACTTTTCAGCACTTATCAAGTTCTTTGTAAGCTTAGGAACAAAAAGAACATTGGAAAGTGATAGAACTTTAGAAGAAGCAAGTTTCAATGGAATGTTGTCAATTCCTTCAATAGAGCATTCATGATCATTTACAGTATATATAGATCTTTTAAGTCCTTTATAAGGTACAATAGAGTCAAAAGTCTCCTTTGAACAACACATATCTGAAGAGGCTCCATGATCAATGTACCAAGCTCCATCTTTCTTGAAGGGTGTTGAAGAAAAGCTTGACACCATGAGTGATCCTTCTCCATCACTTGCAATAAAGTCTTCTTCTTTCTCATTAGAGAGATTTGCTTGTTTGAGTTGATTTTTCTTTTTGAAACAATTAGAGGCATATTGCCCCTTCTTGCCACAAAAGAAACACTTGACTTTCTTCTTCTTGGTCTTTGAAGTAGAAAGATGAGATGAGTCATCCTCTTCACCATCTTTGTCTTTGTCCTTGGCTTTGTCTTTGTTGAAAACTTGAGAAAACTGGTTCTTGCTCCTCTCTTTATGCTTGTCCTTGACAAAGAGAGCTTTGTCACTTCCAATATGCTCGGGTTTGTTTATCCTAGAAAGTTTGTAGCTTTGCCTTGCTTCTTTAGAGATGAGAATCCCTTGAAGAGTTTCCAAATTGGGCAGCTCCTCCTTTATGGCAAAGGATTGAACAAGATTATTATAGTCTTCTTTTAAGCCATTAAGAATGACTGGTACAAGATCATCTTGATTGATTGTGACACCAACACAACCAAGCTCCCTATGAAGATCTTTTATTCTCAGAACATAATTTGATGCACTCTCCTCACTTCTTTGAAAACTTTGAAAATTAATGCATGTGGTAGCTCATTTCGGATAGGCCAATCATCGAGCGTTTGGCTGCTTCAGTGAGCTTTTCAGGGTTAGTGAGGGTTGGGTACTGATCTGGAGTGTGGGATGGTAAGGCTAAACCAAAAAATAAACGCGGTGTTAGAGCTAAAGATGGAGGTGGTGGTGGAGGGAGTGAAGGGATGATGTTAGTGATTGTTGTGGTGGTGGTGGTTAGTGGAGAGGTCTGACTTATTCCTAGCTGTGTCCTCTTTTTTGGCTCGTCGTCGCTTATTTCCATCAGGTCCTCAGCATCAAAATAATGCGACCTGTTCAGTGTGTGGACTTGCTGGGCCTGTGGTTGTTGAGCCGCTTCTATGTCCTGGTGGGGACTGGATATCCCCACTCCTCCCCCCCCCAAAAAAAATTGTGCCAGTGGTGATGTTGGTGGCATTGGCGTAGTAATCAATGTGGGTGAAGTGGTGGCTTCATCTGCTTGACCTGTGGCTTGAGTTACTGTTGTATCAGGTGGTTGTGTAGATGTAGTTGCTTCATCACCCCCGTCGATGACATGTGAGGCTGACGAGTGTTGTTGTGATATCGTGGATGAGCTGTCTGCATCTGAGGTGGAACCATCTAAAACTGATCCCACCAGTGATGTGCTCCCAGCTTGAAGTTTCTCTTGCCTCTGTTGTTGCCGTGTGCATGGCAACTGAGCCTTTGAGGTATCTGCCTATTGATCTCCAAAAGTTGCAGCTGTTTGTGGATCCTGTGGTGGGCTTCTGGGCTTCTGCACCAGAGGGAGGATACTGGTGTTGACTCGTTTAGCCTAGGATCTCGATGGTGAAGTGTTCCTTGCATGCTTGGACTTCTTGTGTTCAATGGAAATTTCCCATGCCTTGTCCGCAAGCTGCAGTTGTTGGTGAAGCTTTGGCCCGTTCTGTACTTGGTGTAGAGTGATTCTTTCATCAGATATCCCAATACTGTGATGGGCTGCATGCTGTTAATGCACTCATGAAGACAATTCGAAACAAACTGTTCCCAGTCATAGAGATTCTGGGAGTGCAGTTGTGAATCTGCCATCATGTGAAATAGGGACATGGTTATCCTCTGCAACTTTTTCCTTGGTCGTTGTGTGCACTTTATCAAGTACGCACATGCCGCTTGTAATTGGGAGTCATTGATTGCATCAACTCAATACTTGTCCTTGTTTTTCCAATTTGCCACTGATGGATCAATAAATTTGAAATACGTTGTCTGCTCGATTTTCTTAAGTGTTCTCGTGACAGCATTGGGTCCTCTTGGGAACCCAAAAGGCTGCAAGTCGGCCGGTGCAAATGATAGGTTGTAAACATAGTTCCTCACAGGAGGGACTATTAGCTGGCACGACCTTGTAGTAGCATTGTAGTTGGTGTAGATCATGTGCACGAGATGGGGGCTTTGATATCCCGTTAGGACAGGCATTTGAAACTCAATTGCCTGAAGGAAAGGTTTTGCCTGTTGGTAACAGTGTTGCATTTCTGTAATGTCCAATGTGGATAAGTGGATGTTGAGCTTATTGGTTGCGGGGTCATTAGAGCTGGAGGCAGGGTTGGTAGACATGATGAAGAAATTAAAAAAAGGGAGAAACAAATAATCTGGAAAAAGGGTGTCGGTGGAGATGGGAGCGGAGGACGTTGGCTAAGATGGAAAGAAAAAGTGTCGGTTGAGATGGAGTGAAAATGCGTCGGCTGAGATGGAGTGGAAAAGGCATCGGTTGAGATGGAGTGGAAAATGTGTCGGCTGAGATGGAGTGGAAAAGATGTCGGCTGAGATGGAGTGGAAAATGCGTCGGCTGAGATGGAAGGAAGATGCGTCGGTTGAGATGGAGTGAAAAATGCGTCGGCTGAGATGGAAGGAAGAGGCGTCGGTTGAGATAAAGTGGAAAATGCATTGGCTAAGATGGAAGGAAGATGCGGCGGCTGAGATGGAAGGAAAATGCATCGGCTGAGATGGAAGGAAAAGGAATGGACAGTGAGAAACTGAGGATGGGAAGGAGGGTGTGTGAAAGTGGAGGTGTTGTGGATGGAAGGGTATGGAGGATGTGTGGTAATCGAAGTATGGTATGAACAATGAGTTGTAGATGTTCCGAAAAAGAAGATGTGGGTATATGGGTGTGACTAAGCAGAAGAGGTTAAGACGGTTGTTTGGAGAGGATGAAAAGTGTGGAAGATTAAAAGTTGATGCTCAATAGTGTAATAGTTGAATGCTTGCATGACACTACCCCTCAGCATGCAAAATGTATCAAATGTTTTGTTCTCCATTGGCGATATTAGGGTTGGAAATGGTCTGTGATGGCGCTCTCAATGACAAACACATGAGGATGGCTGAAACTGGGTGGAGATGGTGTAGAAGCACTAACGGATGCACCGGATGAGAGAGCACCAGGATCGTGTAGGAGAGTATGAAAATCGTCAGAGGATCGTTGCCAGGGAGCTCTAGAGTTCTCACTTCGCTGAGGTGCGAATGTGGTTGAAGTGATGGCATTTATGGATGCCTTTGGGTGGGCGCAAGCGCGATGGGACATGTTTGTAGCGTCTTCGAGATTTTATGAAAGTCCGTCGGTCGAGATCTTATGAAAGTCCGTCGGTCAAGATCTTATGAAAGTCCGTCGGTCGAGATCTTATGAAGGTCCGTCGGTCAAGATCTTATGCAAGTCCGTCGGTCGAGATCTTATGAAATTCCGTTGGTCGAGATCTTATTATAAAGGTCCGTCAGTCGAGATCTTATGAAAGTCTGTCAGTCGAGATCTTATAAAAGTCCGTCGGTCGAGATTGAAGTGGATCCCGTCGGTTGAGATTGAAGTAGATCCCGTCGGTTGAGATTGAAGTGGATCCCGTCGGTTGAGATTGAAGCGGATCCCGTCGGTTGAGATTTGTCAAAACCTCAATATGAAGGAATGGATCTATTGTATGCAAGTGAAGACTTCAGGGGGGAAATATGATTGTGGTATAGAGTAGAAGTTCTTGTGAGAAGAGTGTATCCCCAAGAATGGTTGTATGTCTAAGATACCAGTTAGACACAAAGATGAGGTGGCTAAAGTGTGAGAATCAGTTCCTATGGTGTAGCCTATCATTTGTTGATCTAGGACATTCATGACCCATGAGTATGTACAGAAAGGGAAAATGCATAGAAAGGACATAAAACAAGACATGCAAAATGAGAAGTACAAGTAAGGAAATAAAATAAAATTAAATAATAAAATAATAAATAAAATTAAAAATTAAAAATAAAAAAATGTCAAATACATACTGGGAAAAGATGTTAAATTGGGTCAACAAAGAACAACTCTTCGTAATACCGTCGTAGACGACTACCGTTTATGACAGTGTCTAGGAGTATCTCGTCAAGTGTTTGTAATTGGATGGCACCATTGGGAAAAATTTTATTAATAACGTATGGCCCCTCACTTATGAACTTCAATTTGCCGGGGTGCTTCTTTGATGTATATGGAAGCACCTGGTCTCCTAAGTGTAGATCTTTATTGCGCAGGTGACGGTCATGCCAGGCCTTTTGGCGTCGTTTGTTAAGTTGTGCGTGATAAGATATTAGTCTTGTCTCGCATAACTAAGCTAACGTAAGTAGCCTGGTTTTGACTTGTTCTTCTATTGAAGCCTTTTCACAGAGATCTATTGAAAAAGCATCCGTAACTCTTAGCGAAGGTACTAAGAATTCTACGGGCATTACCGCTTCTTGACCATATACTAAGTGGAAAGGTGTAATCCACCCAGTGGCTTTCTTTGGGGTGGTGCGGTAAGCCCAGATAGCTGAGAAAAGTTTTATTTCCCAATCAGAGCGACTGGTTTCAACTATCTTGGTTAAAATTTTACAGATCGTCTTGTTAGTTGGTTCAACCTGGCCATTACACCTAGGATAGTACAGTGTACTTTGTCTGTGAACGACAAGGTAATGGCGTAGGAGATTATCAACGACAACATCTAAAAAATGTGTGCCGCGATCACTAACAAGCTCTACGGGATAGCCAAAACGGGTAATAATATTTTTGTAAAGAAAACATGCAACTGTTTTTGTGTTGGCATCCTTCGTTGCTCGAACCTTAGTGGTGTAATTAGTGGCTATGAGGATGTATCGAGCTTGGGTATGTTTTGCTGTTGGACTGATTGGTCCAACAAAGTCAATCTCCCACTTATGGAAGGCTTCACCTTCTATAATGGGAGTCAATGGTGTGAAGTCTGCTTTGGTACTTTTCTTTGCTCGTTGACAAACATCACATGCTTTAATGACAGCAAACGTGTCTTTAAACAAAGATGGCCACCACAATCCCACTCGAAGGATAATCTTTGTTGTGGCTTCAGCAAAAAAGTGGCCACCTCCAATGCCCTCATGAGCCCGAGATATTATCGATCGTATCTCAGATTCATAAGCACATCATCGAATAATGTCGTCAATGCCCCTTTTGTAAAGTTGTCCCGCAATTAACTGAAAGGGCACTGCTTTTATTAAAAAAAAAAAATTTCGTTGTACTCAGGCCTTCTTTTAGTCGGCCTGTTGTGAGGAACTGAGTGATCTCCTCAGCCCATAAGGGTGTAGCATCGATCTGAAAAAGGCACGCATCAGGAAGATCATCGCTGATTGGTGACATCATTGGTTGCAAATGGGTTTTTTGAGTCAAATATAATCAAGATGGCACAATCAACAAGTACAAGGCAAGACTTTGTGCAAAGGGTTTTGCTCAAGTTAATGGACTTGATTATGAGGAGACTTTTGCTCCAGTTGCAAAGACGGTATCAATTAGAATCATAATTTCTATTGCTTGTTTTTTTAAATGGCAAGTTTTTCAACTAGATGTCTCTAATGCATTTTTAAATGGATATCTAGAAGAAGAAATTTATATGGATCAACCTCTTGGGTTCATCCATGACAAGACCAAAGTTTGCTTGCTCTTTAAAATTCTCTATGGACTAAAGCAGGCTCCAAGATCGTGGTATTCTCGACTTAACACTTTTCTTGACTCACTAGGAGTAAATCTTAGTAACAATGATCCATCCTTATATGTCAAGTTTTATGATAGAGATATTGTCATTCTTCTCATTTATGTTGATGATATTATCCTGACAGGAAGTTGTATCAAGTTAATTGAAGAAACCGAAATTGCACTTGGAAAAGAATTCAAGATGCAAGACCTTGGAGAAATTTATTACATTATAGGATTAGAGAATGACTTCCATAATGATAAAGCTTTTGTATGTCAATCCAATTTTGCTCTTTCAATGTTAAAAAAAATTCAATATGCTAGATTGTAAGAGTATTGATACTCCTTTGGAGCAAATCGTAAAAGACCCTAACAAAGGTGATGAAAGATCCTTCGTGGACATCACTCTTTTTAGGAGTCTTATAGGCTTCTTAATTTGGCTCACTATAACTAGGCCTGATGTAAGTCATAAGTTGAGCCAAGCTATGCAAAATCCTACTATTCATCATTGGAAAATGGCCAAAAGGGTACTTAGGTACATATCTTCAACCTATGATTATGGTTTATTATATAAAAGTGAAGATCTTTCCATAGTTGGCTATTCTGACTCGGATTTTGCAAGTGATAAAGCAGATCGGAAATCTAAAGGTGCATATGTCATATATCTTGGAGGAAATTTGATATCTTGGCTTTCCAAAAAGCAAGATACTATATCACTCTCATCTTGTGAAGCTGAATATAAGGCACTTACTACTACAACAAAAGAAGTGCTTTGGATCAAGAGGCTGCTAATGGAACTAAAGATAATCAAGGAAGATGATCTACCTTTGATCATGTGTGACAATATTTTAGCACAAGCTCTTGCCAACAATCCAATATTTCATGCAAGGAGCAAACACATCAAAGTTGCACATCACTTCATGAGAGAGAAGCTCATTAGAGGAAAAATCTACTTGGAGCACATCGACACATCATCTTGTATTGCAGATTTGCTCACCAAACCTTTGAGCAAGAATTCCTTCATCAAGCATAGAGCCAATCTTGGAGTAACTCCAAGATCCATGTTCAAGTCAACATAGATTATTTTTAGGAGGAGTGTTGAGGAATGAAAAATCATCTATCTTGACTTTAGGCTTGTCACAAAGTTTTTACTATGTGAGTTTGTTGTTTCATATTGTAAATGCCAAATTTGGCCTAGAAAGAACTCGAGCTACATGGGTTCTTCAAGTCTACTTGGTAGTATACAACTTGCATATAGATTGTAGACTTAGAAATATCAATATTATGCTTGTAGAAACTTGTGGCATATCACATTGAATGGTTGTAAGTGATCCACAGTGACATGCAAGACATGCACAAAGTGAAATGGACACATGCATAGTGTACAATTCTAGTTGAAAAAAATGACACTTGGTAAAAGTAGGTAGAAATGCATGCATGAGAAGTGACAAATGTCACTAATAGTCTAGTTTTCACTTTTGGATGTGGATGGAAGGTGGATGGATGTGGTTCTACCTCAAGCTACCTCAAACTCCATAAATATGTGTAGACATTCTCATAATCTTTGATGAAGAACCAAGCTTTGAAGCTATTCCATGCCATTTTGGATCTACACTATCATTTGCTTGAATATTGCTCTCTCTTTCTCTCTCTAACTCAAGTCGAGGCTTATGCTCATGCATTAAATTCTTGTACTTTTTCTCTCTTGTTAATCAAGGCTATCATTCTTTGATTCTTAGCATGCTAGATTGTGATTAAGCCATTAAATTATGTACTAGATCTTGATATTCAATCTATAATCAGTTTGTGTGCTAATCATAAAGCTTAATAAGATCATTCACACTTGAGGATCAATTCCCACGGCGTGTGAACTTGTTGGAAATTTTGTCAAATACCTCGATCAGAACAATAAGCCTTGAATTTGTTGGAAATGTACTCACCTCCACGATCTGTGCGAATTTGCTTAAGCTTATTCCCTGTCTACTTCTCAACCCAATTTGTATACTCAACAAATTTCTCGAAAGCTTCAAATTTAGTACGAATAAAGTAGACCACAACAAACTTGCTAAAGTCATCAATAAATGTAATGAAGTACTTTGCATCACCCAACGACAATACTCCAAATGGTCCACAAATATCTGAATGCACGATTTCAAGTACCTTAGTTGTTTAATAAACATCCTTACTGAAAGGTGTTCTAGTCATCTTGCCTTTAAGTCAGGATTTGCAGGTAGTTCGAATATCTTTACTTTTGATTTTGACTCTTTGAATTCTCTGACTTTTGTTGGCTTGGTACAAGGCTTCCATGTTCATATGACCTAGCCTGTTGTGCCACAACATATCTATTGATTCTTGAGTTTGATTGACTTGTTTGATTCTTGTTCGAATGTTCAGGTGATATAAATTTCCTTCTCTGTTGCCTTTAGCAAGAAGGTTATCAGAATCTTCCTCGAACAATTTACAAGAGTTCTTCGTGAAGGTTACTGACATGCCTGTATCGACTATCTTAGCTACAAATAGAAGATAGAATATGGACATAGAGAACTTCGTCCAGTTTCTTATCTCCTTGATTCGTGTCCAGCCATAGTACACAAGTTTCATAGTACACAAGTCCGTGTCTAGCCATATTACACAAGTTCCATCAACCACGTGTTTAGAACCATCTCCAAGTATAATAAATCTCAAATAGTTCGTCTTCTTGTACTCAGATAAAATTTGTATTGAGAAAACAAAATGTGAGGTGGCTCTCGAATCAAGTACTACTTCTCGAATTTTTGAATTAGATGAACAACATAGATTAGCACTAACATAAGCTGCTAAGTTCCTTGTCATCCTGTCTTCTGCTGCTCTGGAGCATTTTGCTTTGTCTTCGAGATAGTTTGAATCTGAAAGTTCGTTTCGATTTTGTTCCTTTTTATTTTTTTGGATTATGATAACAGTCTACTTCTGCATGAACCCGTAAATGAATGCATTCAATCTTTGGATTTAACCAGCACTTATCTTTTGTGTGACCTGATCTTTTTGCATCTGTTGCAGATCTTCTTATCACCAGAATATTTTTGTTGTTTTTCAGATTGTTGATCATTTGTCTTAGATGCATTCCTTTTAGACAACTCCCTCTTAAACTTAGACTTCTTAGAAGATTTATTCTTTTGAGTAAATAGAGCATTTTTGGAACTACCATTATCGTCATAACGTTCACGAGCTTCTATTTTCTCTTTAACTCCGTCTATTGCCTTTTGAAGTGTCATTGTTGCATCTTTCGCCAACAAAGTTTGAGTTGTGTGGAATGACCTGGGTAGGGCTCAAAGAAAATAACTAAGCTGTTTTTCCTTTGTAGTTTTATTTTTTGCACCAGAATTCTATAAGGAAATAAACGGATCTTTAATCTTTCGCACGAATGTGTTCAGGTCTTTGTCGTCCCACTGTAGGTAAGTTAATTGGTCTTCTAAGAACATGATCTGATTACGAGATCGAGTCTCATTCTTGGTTTGCAATTCTTCTAATAAATCCTTTGCATTCAAAATTGATATAAGATCTAGCATTATATTGTCATGCACTGAAAACACAATAACTGCTATAGCTTTGTCATTTTTTAAACTCCATTCTTGAAGTTCTTTGCTAGGAGCAGCTACTGGCTTCTCCTCAATTGGTTCTACCCATTGCCATAGACCTTCGCCCTTCAATAAGAGTGAAGTCTTTAATTTTCAAATCCAGTAGTTTGAACCTTCTAGGTCCAAGATTGTAGTGATCTTAGACTGAATATTGATGATGGACGACATCTTCTAATTTTTTAGTAACACTCCAGAAACCGGCTTGTTGATGAATGTATGAAGAATGCTGAGAGGAGTACAAAGATACCACTGTATCGACTCTGATTCATTCTGATATCACTATATCAGCTTTGAACCTATATACTCTGACACTGTATCAGATTTAATTCTGTATGCTCTGATACCACTGTAGGAAAAATAATTATTATTCTTCCATAGAGAACACGATGAAAGTTTGAATAAATCAAACTGATATCAATGCCTTCAATCAGGATTATGTCTGATCTATGTACTAATAGAACAGTTTATGCTTTGATTGAATTTGCATGCAGAAATAATATGCGGAAGTAAGAGACAACTTAAGACAAATTAAACAATAAGAAATTATTGATAAAAAATAAATAAATTTTTATAACTCTGAATCTGATTCATCAATATACATGTCTTGCTGTCTTATCTCACTGTTGTGTCTCTAATTGAGTGAGTGAGTTACAACAAGTAGTGCACATGTATTTATATTGCTACAGGACAGGTCTTTTGGCCTTTTAATGCTGTAACAATAGATATGTAATTGTTTACGACGGTTGATATTCAAATAGACGCTTTTTTTCCAGGGTCGAATAATTTCTGTTCACGAATTATTTGCGACAATTATCTCTTCATCTTAGCTTCGTGTTTTGCGAATTGTTCGCAACACTTGTCTCTTTGCGACGTTTTCGTCTTTCGCGAATTGTTCGCGACAAATGACAATTCTTGAG
The DNA here is from genome assembly GCA_029204225.1 of Diphasiastrum complanatum. NCBI lineage: Eukaryota > Viridiplantae > Streptophyta > Lycopodiopsida > Lycopodiales > Lycopodiaceae > Diphasiastrum > Diphasiastrum complanatum. The sequence continues at coordinate 7,610,584 of CM055106.1, read as the reverse complement.
TTTGAAGAAGAAATCTAGAATATTTCACAAACTGTTCACGACAGGTGAGTTTAAAGAATAGTCCAGAAGATTTTGCGAATTGTTCACAACAATTTCACGACATCTGAGGTTTGAACTAGAAACATAATATTTGGTGACAAGATTCTGTTTGCGAATCTTTCAAGCTTCAACAAGAAAGCCACGAGCTTTTACAGGTAACAATTTGGCGAATTTTTCGAGTTGACTGCAAGACAAAGTTTGCGAATCCTTCGAGGTTGATCACGAATAAAAATATTTCGAGTTTGCGTTTGTTTCTTATTATTTTGTGAAGTAAACTGTGCGCTTTGTTAGTAGAATCAAGATCTGTTTGATCAGTTGTTCTACAAGAGTAGCTATAAAATTCTATGCCAAGTTCAAATGCCATAATCAGTCTTCAAATGATAGTTACATCCGAAGAATTAGAGCTATTTTTCATACTTTATTATTTTTTAGTAAGTTTGTTAAATAGCAATAAGCTATTTCTAGCAACACTCATAACTGACTTTGATGGATGAGAATATCAATAGTTGCTAAGTGGTTTTATTAAAATGGAAATTTTTTGACATATTGTAATAATGAAATGTACTTTATATCATGATATTAACAAGATGCCCAAGTACTTTTAAGATTCTGCCTTAAAGCTCAAGGAATTTCCTCAGGTTAAGGGTCATGAAGACCAAGACATGTTTAGTTGTAGTTTCTAATGACGAGCAATTCAAGATTCAAAATGTATTACTAAGGAAACGGAACGAAATTGTTGATTGCTCACAAAAGATTATCCGAATTCCAATTAAGAACAATAGTTGAGAATGTAAAGCCCTATGTCAGTGTATGTGAAAATATAATGGATGTCAGTTAAATTTATGGAGACATAAATCGTCCATATACCTGTATCTTGGAAGTAAATCAAAGCAAGAAAGGAAAATGGTTTATTGAGGCCAAAATAGTTTATAAGAGCCTTTGTGTCAATATGAAGACTAGAAGACATTCTTGATGGCATTTTTTCCTTCAATGAAGATTCGTTATGAAGAAGGGACACTTCGAATGGTAGGTGTGTTAAAAATTCACAATTCTAGCTTGACTAGTTTTGGTCATATGACTTGTAAATTGTTAGATGGTCATGATGTGGCTTGTCACACGTGCCAAATAGCATAGGATTCCATTCATAAGGATGTTCTCAAGTAGACCTAAGTGTTAGAACCTTTGGAATGAGTCCAAATTATGCTTAGATACAAGGGAGAAAAAATAGGAGCTATTTTTGGTAATTTTTGCATTGTTGAGGGATCTCCAAGATTCTAACCCTAACTTGGTAGGGATGAAAGATCCACCAAAATTAGCATTAGGGATAGGTTTAGGGCTACTCATACCTGCCCAAAACCGTGATGGATCATACATATATAGGTGATGATATCTCACCAAAATCAATCAAGCAATTTCATGTTTTTTCTCTCATAATGGTGCAATTGCTCTCTATGTTCATAATTGTTTGAGTACTTGTGATTACTAATGATTATAGGATTAAATGTAGGTCTGGTGTACAGTACTCAGACTGTGGGAGGCCGTACTTTCACACGTGTGAAGCCTTCTTCAAGAATTTGGGCCATTTAGTGAGGTTCAAGCATAGATTTTTGATGGATTTTGATGGTTCAACTTGTGCTAATCTTATGAAATCATAATCTATTGTTTCCCTCATCATTTCAAGTGTTTTAGGATCCTTATTTGCTGTAATTTTTACATGGTATCAGAGCCTAAAGGCTGAAATGAGCTAAATCCTTGGTTTTCATTCAATTTGATCACAATTTTTGATCTAAATCTTGTGTAGATTGGATCTTAGCATCTAGTATTGATTCTAGAACTCAAAGTGAGTCAAATACATTGGAGATTGGTGTTGTGTGACTTCATTTGCAGGTGTTTAGGTGTCTAAAACCAGAGGCAAAGTTGAATTCAATTCACATTACCAAGATAGCAAGTTTTGCTTGCTCCAAGCATTGATCTCTAAGCAAGTTTTGGAGGTGATTTCATAGAGGAGGCTTTCTAGCATTCAAGGAGAGGGAAGATCAGAGTTTTGGGGACTCTTCAAGGCTGTTCTAAGGTGTAGTAGACACCTCCTAAAGTGATTTAGGTTCAGTCCAACCATTGCTTGACTTATGCACCAAATTAGATCAATTTTTCATCAATTTTGATCATTTTTTGCTTGTGATTGGATAGTAGATTGTGTTGCATCCTCATTAAGTTCCATTTAGATATTTTACAAGTGATTTTGGAAGTATATTAGGTTGCTTAAATTCACTCTTGATCAGATCATTTGGAAGCTTTAATGTTCTTTATAGAAAGAGGGGCAATTCTACTAGTATTGTCTACTTCAATCAAGCAAGTGCATTGTGTCTAGTATTCTATGATTTGATTTTGTTAGAGATCATTCTTAGATCTTTATAGGAAGTCTATTACTGATCTTTTCAGGTCCCTAAGAAGTGGGATAAGGTAGACCTTCAATCAAATCAATAGAAGTAACCTTCATTTGTGTCAAGTCCTTGATTAGGAGACTAGATGGCATCTATAAATGCATATCTTTTGGATACTAATGAAAGGCTCAACAAAACTAACTATTCCATATGGAAAGTTAGAATGGAATCCATCATGATCATGCAAGATCTGATGGAAATTCTAAATGGTAAGGAGGGTGAACCTATTCATCCTCAAGAAAAAGCCAAATACATCAAGAGGTGCAATGTTGCACTACATTGCATAAAAATGAATGTTGCAAATGAACTCTTAAGAGAGGTAGGAGATTGCACTTCAGCTCAAGATGCTTGGTAGACTTTGAAAAAGGTCTATGAATCCAAAAACCAAACTAGAATGTTAGCTTTGAAGAATCAAATCTATAGAAGCTATCAAAAGAAAGGAGAGAGTGCACATACTTTTGTCCTAAGAGTAAAGGAATTGAACAAAGAGCTAGCCTTTATAGGTGATCCTATCAAGGATGAAGAGCTTGTTTAACTCATATTGAATGGACTAAGCTTTGAATTTGACAATTTGGTTCAGGGATATGCAATTATGGGTAAGCTACCCATACTTGAAGAACTCCAAGGCACACTCATGGCCGAGGAATCAAGAAGGAGCCAAATGCAAGAGAGGATGGATAAGCTTTCCATCCGAGGTGGAGATGACCAAGCTCTCTTCACCAAAGGCAAAGGCAAGTCCAAAGGCAAAGGATCAACACTCAAGAAGTCTACAAAGCTTGAGGATCAAGAAGGACCCTGAAAGGCATCTCCATCAACCACCAAAGTCAAGAAGGACAAATCAAAGGTGAAGTGCTACTATTGTAGCAAGATGGGGCATTATGCCTCGGAATGCTTCAAGGGGAAGCAAGATCAAATCCAAGCCAACATGAGCAAAGAGGAGGAGGAGGAGAGCTCACATGAGGACTCTCTCATGATGTCCATATTTTCTTCAACAAGCTTCAAAGAAGAAGATCCTTGGTGGATTGACTCGGGTGCTAGTTCACACATGACTAGTAAAAGGGAGTTTTTCTCTTCTCTCTTATCTTATGATGGACCTATAAAGTCTATCTATACAGCAAATGATGAGGCTTGTAAGATTGAAGGAGTTGGTAGCATTCCCCTTTGCTTAGGATATTCCAAAAAGATCAACATAGAAGGTGTTTTGTACATTCCTACAATAACAAAGAATCTACTAAGTGTTGGCCAAATGGTAGACAATGGTTTCAATGTTGACTTTGCTTCAAATGAATGTTTCATCAAGAAGAAGGGTAAGATAGTGGCTAAGGGCACTAGACTTGGCAAACTTTATAAGCTGGATGCATTTGTGGATACTAATGTTGTCATGTTGGCCGAGAAGAGCAAGATATCTACCTTTACTTTATGGCACAAAAGACTTAGACATGTCAACTCGGGTTCCATGGAGGCTATGATCAAGGAGGAGTATGCTTTAGGCCTACCAAGGTCGATTGGGAAGGAAGACAAGGTTTGTGAAGCTTGTGCCTTATCCAAGGCACATAATAAGGTGTTTCCTAACTCCATCACAAAGTCATCTCATCCTCTTGAACTCATACACTCGGATGTGCACATTGCTAGCACCAAATCTAATGGAGGTTCATCCATGTTTTTAACCTTCATTGATGACTACTCAAGATATTGTTGGGTGTTCTTACTTTCCTTCAAGTCTCAAGTATTTGATACTTTTGTAAAGTTCAAGTTGTTTGTGGAAAAGCATCATAATCATAGCATCAAGATTCTTAGAAGTGACAATGGTGGAGAATTCATCTCCAATGATTCAAGGCCTTTTGTGAGGAGGAAGGGATCAAGAAAGAGACTTCATGTCCTTACACTCCTCAACAAAATGGAGTTGCTGAAAGAAGGAATAGAACATTATGTGAATGTTCTAAGGCTTTAAGATTAGATGCTTGTTTGCCCAAATCCTTTTGGGGTGAGTCTCTTGTATGTGCAAACTACTTGATGAATAGGGTGTCTTGCAAAGCAATTGAAGGCAAAACTCCTTATGAGATGTTGTATGGAAAGAAACCCAATCTTAATCACTTGAAAGTTTTTGGGTGTATATGTTATGTGCATGTGCCATTGGAAACAAGAACCAAGGAGGATCCATCTTCCACAAGAGGGATCATGCTTGGATATGCAAGCTCAAGCAAGGGCTACAAAGTCTATCTCCCATCCTTGAACAAATTTGTTGTTTCAAGGGATGTCATCTTTGATGAAAATCATATGCATATGCTTGAAGAAGGCTTAAGTGCTCCAACAATCAAGAAGAAGATGGCCGAGGAGCAAGATCTTGGTTTTGAGGAGGAGCTCATGGAGGAGCAAGCACCAAACCCACCTATCACACCAAGGAGATCTTCAAGGGCAAAAGTGGAGCCATCAAGGCTCACATATCAAGGCAAAGGATAGCAAGTTGAGGGTATCTCATCCACTTCTTATGCTTTATCTAGTTTTGAAGAACCGTCTAATGTTGAAGATATTTGGGACCTAATCTAAAGCTTTTATGTGAATCTGGAAGAAAGAGATCAAAATAATTGCCGAGAAGATCAATTTTATTAGCTAAGTAAGCCTCGTACTGGTTATAATGGTCAGAATAAAAAAAAACTTGTGCAGGATCATATGAAATTCTGACAAAAAGATTATGTACAGGAGCATAAAGAGAAGTAGATACAATATTTACAGATTTCTCGGTTATTTTGTCGAGCTCCTCTTGGGTAATCATCACTTTTGGTGAAGAAACCTTCTGAGGAGTTGGACGAATAACGTGAGGATGAGAGGGTGATTCTCGGTCTGAATCAGATTCTCCAGCATCTGATTCAAAGCTCAGGACGATGGGGGGTCTCTTGGCAGGGATAACTCTAGGAGGAAGAAAAGTAGCTGGCCTTCGAGATCCAGCTTTATTGGAAACATGCTGCTTCATTTTCCTCCTAGAGGTAGTCGACAAGTTTGTTCTATCCAGAGGCAGGTGTCTGGAGGTGCTGGCATTATCCACATGCAAACCAGAATGACAGTCCCAAAGACTTCTGAGAATGACGAAATCTTTTGGCATGATGGTGACATGCTTACCATGCACGACCAAAAGATAGGTATCCTCAAAAAACTGGGCCAAAAAGTCTTCTACAGCACCCTATAAGGCCTGCATGGCTGTCACGGCAAAACGAACATTTAGCCCAAGTGACAGAGTGACATTCCTGATAGATTGGCCGAAAGGAGCTCTCGGGATCAATAGTTCAGTTGATCTATGGAATTTTCTAATCTCCCTCAGCCAGACTTGCTTTCTGCCATGTCTACAACCAGTAACAAGGAGAACACGGACATGGGATGGCTGTATAGTTGTTATGGCACAGTAGTAGATTTGGTCCTAGCCATCATTTTTAGGATCAAAAAAAGTAAATTAGAAAAAAAAAGTTTGAATCCAAGCGCAGGGAATGAAAACAAAAAAATTTACGATCAGAAGGCGCTTGAGATCAATACCAGAACTGAATATCGGCTTTGAACGCAAGATAGATAAAGAATATGTGCAGAAAAGAGATCCGCGCTCGAAAGCGATATTGGAATCACAACGGTATCGGTACCGAGCACACGGTGAGAAGGCAGAGTATTTTGCAAAGAGAGAGCGTGCTTGAGAGCGATATTGAGAGCGAAAACCAAAAATTCTGCAAAAAAAAATGAAAATTCCGAGGGTGTATATATAGGAAATTTTTGCACGTGTGAAAAACATGGCTGATGTCGCGTGTAGGCATCTAACTGTCCATGTAGATTCTTCGTACTAATAATAATAACTCAATTATGAGGCCATGTGAGTCAGGACACATGCACAAATCAGACTTGGACACATGTCATTCTGCACGTGATAGATATCAGATCAATCATTGTTTGTACGATGGAATATTAATGACCAATTATGCGTCGACACATGTCCTTTTGGAACTCCTCCACACATGCAAAATGTTTTTATAAATAGGTCATTTCTGGCATGGATTTTCACGCAAATTTTTGATTTCTTATCCGGATATCGATTTCAAGTGCGCCCTTTCCACTGTTTACACTCCGTTGACATACTTGCGCATGAAACCGATACTGAATGGTCCGGTATCACATTCAAGCGCACCTTACATCTTCATTTTTTTTTTGATCTTTGTACACGCGCTCGGATCCAATACCCCGTGTTCTTATATCTCTTTCGAGCGCACATTGCCTTGAGGTTCTTGTCTGACCTGTATTTTGCGTCTAAGAGCAATATTGGGAATTTCACATCTATATTTTTTGCTCAGAATGTCTGATTTCAATTCTAGTTTGCTTTCTTTTTTTCATGAATTTGGTATTAGTGATATTGAAACAATTTTTCTTGATGATTTTGCAATTCGTCAAGGAGGGCAGAGATCTTCTGCAGGAGAATTTTCAAGAGATCATGCACTGGGACATTATCTGAAGTTCTTTAAGAATAATGAGATAAGTGTTGCCCATTCAAAGTTTCATCAACATGGTGAGACAATGACTATGGCAATCAAGGCACTGTCTCATTTTCTTGGAGGACATAATTTTAATAAGGTGCATAGAATAGTTTTTGTAAAAAAAACTATTGCACTTAAAATTTTAGGATATGAACCAGTGAATTCCATGTTCAGATCATCTCATTTTGCATTGTATGCTGCTTACGTTGATATGAGTAAGCATGAAAACTATGAGCTGTTGGATCCATACGAAAGAAAAAAATTGTTGCCTGATTATAAGTTGCAACTTTCATTAGAGAAATTATCGGAAGCAGAGTAGATACTATTGAATTGTACTTTGTAAAAATTTTCATTTAATATACAAAATTTTATTGTGTGTCTATTCCCTATTGGCTTGTATAAATTTGCATGCTTTTTGAAAAATTTTATAATCCGTCGATTTTGTATTATGACAAATTTGGATTCTTCTGTGAAACCATTGGAAAAGTTGCAGTATATAGCTGTTCTTTGTGCTAGTCCCGCCATGTTGTGTACTTTTATAAAATGCCACTCTTGCTTGCTGATGAGATTTTTCCATTCCTTGCGATGACCACACACATGCTAAGACTTCCACTATTTCTTGCAAAGAATGTCGAATGATGTCTTAATATGTGCTGCATGTCATAAAACATAATCTAAATCAGTACCAGAAGTATCTAATTTAATTGCACATATTTGTCTATAGTAGTGTAACATCAAAATCTTACCATATAATGTGTTATATGATCAACACCCCATGCACTTCGAACTGCATCCACAAATTCACTGGTTGTTTTCTATATCATTTGTAAACCAGTATCTGAAAATTTATCTTTTCTCAAGTATTTCACCATTTCCAAACTTCTACCTTGTGTATACGAGTAGAACCTTCTTCTTCAAAATCTTGAGTTGCTGCAATAATCTCTTTCCAAACCAAGTATTGAATCTTGGATTGTTTGGTAGAATAATTTGATAAAAATCTTTGGGCTTTGGATCCTCCAATGCTCGGCTTGCATGGAATATTTCATGTTTAACCTGATAGCTTGTCGTCTTTTTTATTTTTATTTTAACGTGACCTTTATGTAAGCTTGCTTTAGACAACACATTCTCTAATCTGTAAATAGCTTCCTTCGCATCTGCTTCTGGCTCAAAATTCCATGCAAACAAGATGTGAAGATATATTATTTTTTCTATAATACGCACCTCCGCATGCAATGTACAGATATGAACATTCTGAAAAGGAATCGGTAGTACAACTTTCCAATTAGGATCTTCTCAATCTCTTGATATTCCTGTTCTCCTTGTCATGTCTTTTGCTGCTGTCATGCAATACAAACAAGGGTGTTTAGAGTTAGCTCTATGGGATATATTGAACATACATTTTAATGTCTTCAGATCTCCCGCTAAATGCCATTCAATGTTGAAAGTGCCAATTCTAGGAATATCGAGTGGAACTCCCTCCATGTGATTTTTTATGGTGGCAGGATATGACGTTCTATTAAATATCCATGAGAGAATGTCATGGTCTTCTTTCATCACCTATAAGAGAATACAAAAACGTGATTAGCCTCATAATATTAACACTGAAAAGATTTCCCAAATGAAATCCATATTAATATGATTATCCCTATTAATTATGCGAAGCAACTGCTATACTTGAAATGCTGCCAACTACCATATATCATTTTCTGATTGAATATTGAAATTGAGGCCTCATGAGTCTTCTGAATTTGAAAGTGCTCCATTCATGATCGTGAGACCGAATCTTTCCATTTTTTGTCCTTTTATAATTTCAGACTCATCTAACTTGAGAACAACTATCAACTTGTTATTGACATTCTCATTTGTAATACCGTAAAAATTTATGATGAATGTTAGTAACTGATTAATGTCAATAAATAAATTGTTCGAATTGTTATATGCTAGACTTTCTCCTTTTGAGCAATACACTTCATTGATATGTGATGGATTACCAACTATTGTCTGCATACCTTGGTATAACATGTCATTCAAAAAAAAAAAGATGAAATGGTCGTGGGATTGGAAACTTTTTAATACTTACCTGTGCAAATGCCTCCTTTATCATCTTAAACATTGTTGCATATGCTTCTCTACTAATGCTAGAAAAGTCACATGCCCGCTGAAGCAATGTAGTGTCTAATATTTTTCCAACTTGATTCATAAGTCAAGATAGAGCCTAGTGAGTTTCCAATCGAAATCTCATCGGCAAAATGGTCTTCAACACAATGTCAGTAGAAATTAGGACACTCATAGTATTCACAGCAGTATAATGAGCAAATCAACAGAAAGTTGAAATGAATAAATAACAAAACTAGTGATTATGAATGAATCAAAAAGTTCAAGCAATATTCAATACCAAATAAGCTATAACTTACTTGAATGCACGGATTCTTCTTTTTCTATGACCTCCTCTGGATGATAGATCACATATATCCTTGTTTACCAGCCTTTTCCTCTTGTTGCTTCGGACCTTTCTGTTGAGCACATCCATATCTTTAACAAGAGACAAATATGAGATACGCATGGATTGAAATGCAGTTTTTATCTCATCATTACTAGTTGTATAATGATGCAAAGAAGATTTCAACCTTTGGATCTCCTTTTTGAGTATCTCATTTTCATCCAAACAAGTTTTTAACTTTGTAGATTTTTCTTCACACTCCTTTGATATTTGCCTTGATTCCTCTTCCAAATAATGTATTCTTTGCATTGAATGTGCTTTCCCATAAAGCATCAAATTCTCACAGTAACCCAAAAGGCCATCATCTTGATAGTTTTTCTACCCAACATATGAATCCTCGAAGAGAATGATTTAGTGAATATTTGGCTTGCACCAGTTCATCTACCTCAAAGATCCGGCACCATCCGCGTGAAAGGCAAAGAGACAATGAAGATTGTGTTCAAAGATGCGTTTTTCATTTTTGTTTCAGATGTCCTTCATGTACCTCAGTTGTCTAAGAATCTTCTTTCGATTTCAAAGATAATTGATGAGGGCTATGTTGTTGCCTTTTCTCCTGAACAGTGTACAATCTTCGACAAAGATGCTACAATGATCCTATTCATTCATCTTGGACCCAACTTGATCCAAGGGTCCACAAAAAGTACATTAGAAATCACAAGATTTATGTGAGTCCCAATTTGGACCCAATTCTGAAAAGTGATCTCTAAGTTTAAAAATGACATTGGGCCTCTAGTTTTATTTTAATTCCAAGGCCCAAGTCAAGTTTATTTTATTTACAACTCTAATTGCGTGCTCATTGGGCCATGGACTTATACATGCAGGATGCCATGCCCTCGCAACACATTTTATTGGAGGATTTTATTTATTTACACTTTGTTGGGAAGACCCCCAACAGGACCCACGGCCTGAAGTAGTGCCGGTCCCTCGGCACTCTGCCGGTGTAGTATAGCGTTCTCTTGGACCGCCTCTGGTGGATGAGATAGCCCGTAACGTCTTCCATGAAGCTGAGACGGTCCAGTTTCTTCGAGTCCTTTGGCGTGTGGAAGGACTTGTGGACTCCGGTCAGCCATTCCTGATCCACCCATGCTTGGAATCGTTTCGTCCAGGGATCTCCAAGGAATGCAGCTTGGTAATATACGCGAGCGATTGGCAGCTGGTCTTCGACTTTGTCGGAAGCTAGCACCTTATTTGGATCAAAAAATATGGAGGGAAGGACATCATCCCATTTTTTCCAATGCCCATTCAATATTCTAAGTCCCTGGCGTAAGTGGCTGCCACGTGGACTATGGGATCGGGGAAATTGATGTAGTGACTGGCAAATGCGGAGAGAGCCCTTCTGGCGTCTACATTTGTTGTCCACCCATATCCGGATTTGATGATTGGCCAGTTAAAATTGTGCAGTGTGATTTGGTCCAGAGGAGTGCCGCATTCCACCCATTTGGATCTTCTTGGACATGGCAGAAAATGTGTGTTCACCCGTAACTGTTGCGGACTTGTCACGTAAGCCCTGATGGCTGCAGGGTCTCTCTCAAATAACTGTTGTCGCCACTCCGGTTGTGGTTGGAGGGCGGGTAAGGCTTGTAGTTCTTTTCCCTTGATGGTCTGAGCTAAGAATGATATCTGCCAGCCGCCTCTTGATGACTCGTGGGGATATTTGGATAAAAATTCATTGATGTTCTCCTCCATGGACTTCGGACTTCGGAAGGCCCGGTTGGCAGATATCGTACGGATGTATTTTCCTAGAGTTTAGTATGTCGTCGTTAGATTCGTGGGAGTAGCTGGTACACTAGCACTGGCAGGGGCTTGTGTTGTATCGGCCCCGATGACTTGTGGAATTCCGTCGTCATTGTCTTTGATCAAGTTTTCATTTGTCTTGATGCCATCTGGGGCAGTAGGGTCAGTCCGATCTGGTGATGCTACAAAAATTGTTTGTACAAATGCATCATCAGACAGCGGTTGGCTGCCCTCGGCAACCTTTGTTGGTGAAGCAGGTGGGGTGTGAGAAACAACTGTGGAAACAGGGGTGAGGACGGTTTGTCTGAACAAGAGGATGGGAGGAACAATGGAGAACTGAAGGGTGGTGTGGAGTATGGAAGAAGGTGAGGATGGAGCAAAAAGTGTCTGGCGTGGGGGTGAAAAATTGATCCATCTCAGAGTGTCAAGGGACAATTGCGAATCAGAAGAATTGAATGTGAGAGGAGCAACGGTGGTGGCAGGGGTGATGGAGGATGCGATGGTGATGGATGGAGTAGTGGACACTGGAAGAGAAGTAGGAGTGGTATCAACAGAAGAAACAGGGATGGAGACAGAAACAGATGTGGATGGAACAAGAAGAGAGGTAGAGACAACAAAAATTGGAGTGGGAGGTTGCACGGAAGAAGAAGTGGCGATGGTTGATGGAGTGGTTGTTGCGGTAGTGGAGACACGTCTTCGGGTAACAAGTGGAGACGTGGATGTAGAGGCAACGCCGCACATTCGTTTGCTGGCCATTGTGTTAATGACTACAGGTTGGGAGGAGGTAGATGCTTGAGATGGTGAGTAAAGGCTAGTATGTGTATGGGTTGGCCCACTGGATCCATTGGTGCTGGTTCTGGTTCTGCCTCTTGTTGCACAACTACTAATTTGGGAAGGTGTGGTGCCTGATTTGCTATACTTCGTGCTATTGATTGTCCCAATCTCAGATTCATCCGATGGTGGGTTCCAAAGTGATTGGATCTTGCTTATACAGTAGGACGCAGTTTAAATCTTCAAGGATCTGATCGATCTGATCGACCGGAATGAATTTTAGGCCTTTTACGGTGGTTTTTTCCTTGATAACTTTTTACTCCTTGCACTGATTGACCTGAGATTTTGACAGTAGCTGGATCTGATGCAGATCTGTCCATTGATCTGGTATGCGAGGGTTATCTTGTGCGAGGGTTGGCTGTGCGAGGGTTCTTTAGCTATTTTTGCAGGTAAAAAACTTGATATCTATCAAATCTCTGGGAAGTAACTCTCGCAAGCTTCACAATGGCTGGATCTGGGTCAGATCTCACTATAGAATTCTCTGCGAGAGTTCAAGAAGTGAAAATTTCACTGTCTGCGAGGGTTCAAAATCACTTTTTGTGCTTGATCTTCACCAGATCTTCATACTAACTCTCGCAAGCTTCATCACTAATGTAATTTGACATTCTGAATTGATTGAGAGGGTCTGCGAGAGTTCTTATTGGAAGGATTTGCTAGATCTTCACTTTTTAGTGATTTTTTAGCACTTATATCCAATTTTTTGCTCACTGGAATCAAACTAACTCTCGCAAGCTCTTATGTGTCCTAGTCTCACTGAGATGGAACTTCAAAATCCTCTACGAGAGTTCTTGACCATTGGAAGTGAAAATTTCACTGTCTACGAGGGTTCACTGATACTTTCCAGTCTTTTTTTCATTGGAAACTCTCGCACAGGCACTTAATCATCAAACTAACTCTCGCAAGCTTCTCTATGTCCTGGTCTCACTGAGATGGGACTTCAGAGGGCTCTACGAGAGTTCTTATGAAGATTTGAATTTTTTTGGATTTTTTCAAGGGTTTTTTGAATTTTTTATGATTTTTCTCTGATTTTTACAATCTGCTTGGAACTAACTCTTGCAGGCATCTATGCAGGTCTGGGACAGTATCCTGGAGCTGCTGCCAGTAATGCAAGGGTTAATTCCAACTGATTCTGGAGATATAAAAATCTGATGAGTTTTTTTTGGCTCTTTTTCCCTCCAAAATGCAGATTGGTGTGTTTTTTGAGTTTTTTGGATGATTGGTTTGGGTTTCAAACCCTTAGAGGTTGTTCAGGGCCTCCTCTACCCTCTCACACCTCCTCGGCTAGCTGTGAACAGTCCAAACACAAAAAAATACAGAAAACTAACTCTAGACTCCCAAAAATCTACCTAAACTACTCTAAATAGCAAGAAAATAGCTAAAATGCAGCTAAACTAGTTAGTGGAAACCTATCCCCAGCAACGGCGCCACTGTGGGGTCAAAGATCTCTCGTAGTATAGCCCTTCCGCCTGTCAACAAAGGTTAGATCACTGGATAGGTGCCTAACTAGGCATAGATGCTACTTTTAGTTTATTTCCTACTTTTTCTCTTAACTCTACTCACCACTATACTACTCCTCTACACTAACATTCATCATGGTTTTGGTTGAAGAGAAGGAATGTAGAAAAAGAGATTGAGAAGGGAAGAGAAAGAGAGAGATAGAGAGTGAGGGTGGAGGTTAGCTCAAATGCTCCTTATGCTTGCTAATGGAAAAACATTCACTATGGCAAACAATAAACATGGAAATAGAAAGCAATGGAAAACACAATCAAGAGCAATAGCAAGTAGTGAATAGCAAATGAGGATGCTTCTCTTCCAAAAATGGTAGAGATTCCTCCTTTTCATTAAGTATGAAAATAGTGTACAAATGGTGCCTTTTTATAAAATGGGGAAGACCCTTGCCCCTCAATCTTATTGGCTAATATTCACAATGATCCTATTCATTCATCTTGGACCCAACTTGATCCAAGGGTCCACAAAAAGTACATTAGAAATCACAAGATTCATGTGAGTCCCAAGCTGGACCCAACTCTAAAAAGTGATCTCTAAGTTTGAAAATGACATTGGGCCTCTAGTTTTATTTTAATTCCAAGGCCCAAGTCAAGTTTATTTTATTTACAACTCTAATTGCGTGCTCATTGGGCCATGGGCTTATACACACAGGATGCCATGCCCTCGCAACACATTTTATTGGAGGATTTTATAGCACCCTAGTTACCCATAAAACTCTACTTATTGTGGTCTGCTTGTTGCTCCCTTCTTTAAAATCCTTATCTGCAACCTGCTCATTGCCTTCTTTAGGCCCTTTTAATATTTTAAAGCCCTTTCACTGCCCATTTGCTTTTTACCTGATCTGTGGCTAATTCCAAAATTTTACCTACGGCTTATTATCCCGACCAGCAGTCAATTCAGGTTTCTAAATAAGTTGCGCACAGGTCATTGGTGTGTAAAAATCTGACCACCGTTGCTTTTAAATCTATAGACGTTGCCGAGAGTTGTGAGGGTCATTGGTCCAACAATTGTTGGGACCTTTTTAAACTGACTTTGAAGCATGTTTTATCGCCATATCCATTTGAAAGTTGGAGTGATTGTATCATAAGAAGACTTCGGGCTTATAATATCACTATACTAATAATAACATAACTATCCAAATTCTCGAAACAAGCCGATTGTTGCAGGTTTGGCATTTGCCTAGTATTTGCAAGGTCAATTTAGCCGCATACAGGGAAACACTAAACCTACATCTCGTTTGCTAATTGATTTACTGGTTAATACTTGAAGACTTTGTTAATGAACACACATTAAAACAAAGTGTTATTTGTGAACTATAAGATCACGCTTCTTTGACTAAACAACTGTAGTGCTGTCTAAAAGCTGAATAAGAGCGAACTTTGTAAACACTTGTTTCGGTTATTAAGAACTACTAATAAATAAGGTATAAGCCGATTGATTCTAAGACACCCTAGCGGCCATTGCCTGACCCATATGACCTTGACTGACCATGTTTCCTAGGGAGAGTGGGCTACTATAGGAAGTTTTTGAGTAACTACTCTTCCCTCATCTCTGATCGACCAAAAGAGTTATCTTGCCGAATCTATAAGGGTGATCATCTAATAAGAGATTGCCCTAACCTGCGTATGCAGGCCGGTAGGGAAGCATATGCTATGTTATTAGGTCGACCATGGCTTAGGAAGACCGACTGTTTAGTTGATATTCCTAGTGGTCATTTGATTTTTGGTCTTGGGAAGAAAAGAGTAGCTGTGAATGCATATTCAAATTTGCCTGAGGGTGAAAGGGCGGATATTGGGAGGGTGAAGATTCCGTGTCCAATGATTCTGAAGAGTCTACTTCCAAGGAAACAGTGTTGATGCTAATTGAACAGTACGAGGGTCGTGAACCCCCAGTATGTGTTAGAGACGCCGATGCAGATACGATCATGTGTGACGCTCGTAATGAGGATAAAGTGTTGTTAGTCGGTGCTCACCTAGATAAGGAGCCCAAAAAGTTGATATCAAATTTCTTGGTAGGTGCAAAGGGTGTATTTGCCTGGAATTATGATGACTTTAAAGGTATACCACCGTCCCTAGCAGTCCATTGAATCCCGTTGAAACCTGATGTAAAGAATGTCAGGTAACGACAAAGGAGGTTAGCTCAACATCTCATGGCACATGTAGTTGAGGAAATCCAAAAAATGAGGGATGTTGGCCTTATATTCCCTGTCACCAATATTGAATGGTGTTCGGAAATTGTACCCAAAGTTAAGAAGAATGGGCAAATCAGAGTTTGTGTGGACTTTAGACCCCTTAACAGGAGTACTGTAAAGGACTACTACCCTTTACCCTTCATCGACCAAATGTTTGATCAATTAGCTAGAAAGCAGATGTATACTTTTATGGACTGTTTTGCGGGCTATAACCAAATGGCTATAGCTCTTGAAGATAAGCTTAAGATGACTTTTACGACTCCATTCGACACATATGCCTATCATGTCATGTCGTTTGGACTTTGTAATGCCCCGGGCACGTACCAGAGGTTTATGAATGAATCCTTTGGAAACTTGGTGTCTGATCACATTAAGGTGTTTATGGTTGACATCTATATAGCAACCAATAATATTGAAGATCATATCAGAGTACTCAAGGAATGTTTTGAAGTGTGCAGAGAAAAGTCTGTACCGATCCAGCTAAAGTCTAGGGTGTCAGAGAGATGCCTGCCCCCATTAATGTAAAAGGTGTCAGATCCTTTTTAGGGAGTCTAGGGTATTATAGGAGATTCTTAAAAGATTATAGCAAGATCACTTTGCCTTTATTAGAGCTCCTTGCAAAAGATAAACCCTTCTTGTGAATCGTTTCATGTTGGTTTGCAAAAGTTTAGCACCTGGCACTTTTTAAACTTCCTGCCTCAAGATTAGTTTGGCAATACATGTATCTGCAGCTAAAGGAGTGCCATTTCAGACTTATTTTGTAACCAAATACCTAGATACATAGAGATGTATTTGGAAGACATTCTACTCAAAAAACCAGTTGGTCTTATCTTCTCAAAGTGGGAATCTAATGATGAACCTTTGCACCAAATATCCATTTGCCTTCCATGTGCAAATGCCAATAATTCTGCCTCAACTTTCAACTGCTACAGTAGGACTGGATGGGGGAACATTCCAATCTTGTATTGTGCTTCCCAGCACAGTAGGTGGCCAATATCGGATTATTGCCCTTCCCAGCACATTTTTCACTAGAAGAGGACCCCTGCCAACCAGTAAAGCTAATTTATGAGACATATATAACCAATTTTTGTAGTTCCTGATTGCGCTTGCACAATAACACCCATACACAAATAATGGGAAGTACGACACATCGCTGAATGGCCAACGACTTCTCAACACCATCAATATGCATCCCTCGCAAAAAATCTTCATGAATCTCGATCTTATAGAAGCTATTCACAACCTCCAATCCAGGGATAGTTTCGAAAATGATGCCTAGATCCTCATCCTCCCCAACAACATTACTATTATTTGTTCTTCCTCTTGTTGGCGCTCTTGTGTTCTCCATAGCCTACGATCCTACTTTACCCGATCAACCTATGTTCACATAATCTAGATCAAAGCAATAGAAGAGCAACAAATTCTTAAAGAATGAAAGCTCTCGTTCATTATCATCCGAAAGGACGAAGTCGAAACCTCTGCCCCGAGGGATGAGCTGAAGGAGAAAGGACCAGTAGGGACGAGCTGAAGGAGAAAGAACCAATGCGATCGATCAATCCAGAGGAAGACAAAGATAACAGAGGTGAGTAACCCGAATCCACACCCAAAACCTAGGTTCTCAAAGCATATATGAAAATATCAGAAATGGGAGCTGAAACTAAGGAAAGATGCATCAAAAACTTTCATCCTTGTTGGAACATCAGAGATTACGCAGAAGCAAATGCTCGTGCGAAAGGGAGATCGTGCAAATTTGTTGTCATCACTGAAGGAGAAGAGCAAGAGGAAGCTGTTTTCCATATCAGCACGTTGGCAAAAGAGATGTGTTCTCTCTCGCGAGTAATCTGACTAGCTACTGCTAATCTATAAAGCTCACTATCGACCTATATCAGTCTCTTATAGTTCTGTCTGTATCTGTATATATGATCTATCAAATCTCTGATATATATATATATATATATATATATATATATATATATATATATATATATATATATATATATATATATATATATATATATATATATATATATATATATATATATATATATATATATATATATATATATATATATATATATATATATATATATATATATATATATATATATATATATATTCTATGTCCGATCTATCGTTGATCCTTTTATGTGATCAATCCAGGGAATTGATTAAGTTAAGGCTCTAATAAAAAGAAATGCATTAGGCTTGATCAAAACTAATTCTAGTTTCCTGTCGTTGTCAAGAGGGGGTGTTGTATTTATCTTTAAGAGTAGTGTCGCATTTTCAAGGGCAGTGTCGCTTTTTTCCGAAAGGTGAAAAATGCGACAGTGTCGGGAGAGTTGGCCAAACTAATTTTCTAAGTGTTTTTTACTTAGTGATGCATTTTCCTCTTGACCAAAAATTGCGAATTGTGCAACGAAACAGTTAAAAAATGCAGACTATGCAAAACATAGTTCAAAATACAACAGTCAGGAAAAACAACAAGGAAAAACTAAGAAAAATGCTAAGGCTTTGAACGATAGAAACTCTTAGTTTCTACAGTTTTGACTAGCCATTTTCTATTAGTTGGGTGGTTTTGCTCCACAGGTGTCCTTTTGGTTGCATGTAACATTATTTGAGAACATCGTCACTTGGCGATTACTATAGTGGTATCAGAGCTAAGGATTACATCAATAAGAAGGTAGAGTTAGGATTCTTGCTTTTTGTAGCTTTTGGAGGATCCCTTTGCTTTTTGCTTCCAGGTGGTGGAATTGACCTCCAAGTAGGTGGCTTCTCATATCTTGATGTACTTTCAACCTATTGGAAAATCAATGGATTTTTGATGATTTTTGAGATTTTTCAATTAGAATTCAAATTGATGCATGCTGGATATTTTGAAATCAGTTCGTAATGGGATGGCACCTGTGAAACGGAATGATCGATGCTTTTATCGATTTTCACAATTTGGTCCATAATGAACAAATTTAAAAAAATTTCCAGTTTCGTAAACTTTTTCCGATTGATCCGTAAAAGTTCTACATTGTTCTAAATCAATCTAATATTGATTAAACGGAAAAAGACAAGAAAAGTGAGTGATCTACTAGCAGTCAAAAAAAGGGTCTTTAATTATTTTCACTTTTTAAATTGAAGATTCGGAATCTGTCAACTAGCTAAGCTATTTCTCATTTCACGAAATCAATAATGGCAGATGATAATGGAAGTCTTGAGGTTACAGTACCTATGCCTACCTATTTACAGATTTGCCAGCAATTAAGTCAAGCACTTAATGAAATGAACAATCAGAATAGTTCGAGGGATCAACAAATGGAAGTACTATTAAATCAAGTTAAAACTTTGTCTTTGCCAAATTTGGGCTTTTTTGAGGGAGAAGAAAGAGAAGAAGCCAAAGGTGGTAGACGATTGGTTGACCAAGTGGACCAGTTATTTTAATCTACATGCAATTTCGGAAGAGAAAAAGATCGAGAGCATAGTTCTGTTCTTCCGAGAAAAGGCTTCGTCATTGTGGCATGATTTGCAACCCAACATGGGAAGAATTCATGGAAGTATTCAGAAAATCATTTGTGGTTGTGGACGATTCGGACTTTTACCAAAGATTTGTCAGTTGCAATATGGGTACTTTGAGCTTAGACTCTTACCTGCAAGAATTTATGGATTTATGGAATAAAGTTTCGTCATTCGATGCAAAATTGGCACTCTGGCAGTTTATCCTAGGTCTTCCAACTAATTATCAGAATGAATGTAAACGAAATGTGCTTCAGACTTTCGATGACATCGTATGAACTGCGAAAGCTTATGATTTCATGATGGTGGCATCCAAGAAGCAGTTTCAGGCTAATCCATCTGGATTCAACTAGAAGAAATGAAAAAAATGAGTTCTCGATAAAAAATCGGTCAAATATTTTGACGAATTGATCAAATGGCATCGGAGTTTAAGAAAAAGAAGCAGATCTCCCAGAAGAAAGCTAGGAAGGCAAATATGTGTTTTGTCTGTAATAAGTTTGTACATGTTATGAAGTTCTGCTCGGAGCGAAAGAAACCCGCAGCTCAGGTGATTGAGATGTCAGGTAAAGAAATATCTAAAATTGAAAATTAATAAGGTCAATTGTGATTGTGAATGTTCATTCAGTACTGTTTTAATCTAATGAATTATTTGGTTTGAAAGACACATTTAAAGGACATGAAGTTAGTATATTGGTGGATTGTGGTTCAACTCATAATTTCATTAACTCTGGTCTTGTGCATAAACTCGGCCCGGGAACTGAAGCCAGTGATCATAGATATAAAGTGTATCTAGCTTCAGATGTGGAGTTGGAGACTTAGGATGTCAAAGTTTCGAAGCTCTCAGTTTGGATTCATGATTACAGAGAGTAAATTGATTTTCATGTTTTAGATTTAGCACGTACGGACATAATTCTAGGGGATGAATGGTTATTTAATAAATCTCCTGATATAGATTTTGAGAAGCATGTGCTCTCATTTCAGGAGGGTAATGAATTAGTTACTCTGTTTGGAGAAATATATGTACTGAGTTCATTTGTTAATGTAATGGAAATTTTTCGATTTGCAGTATGAAGCTTATTCTTTGTTTGCCAAACCCATTTTGGATTTCTCTGAAATGCATCTAAGTAGTTGTGAACTGTCAAAAATTCTTAACTTAGTGGACTTAGATAAGGATCAAATAGAGAAGAATAAGATCTTAGTTGACTTCAGAGATGTTTTTCTAGTTGAATTACCTCATGGAATATCACCGTGTAGGTTGGTAGACCACATGATTGAGTTAATTATGAATAGTCACCCTATCTCTAGTCAACCATATCGGTTTTCTTAGAGAGAAGAGATAGAGATTATTAATAAAATTGACAATTATCTTAAGATGAGTAACATTCAGCCTAGTAAGTCACCATGGGTTGCTCGGGTAGTAAGTCACCATGGGTTGCTCGGGTTCTTCTGAAAGAAAGATGGATGCTTCCGGATATAAGTTTATCTCCCCTAATATTAGGCAAAGAAACTATTGCAACCCTCTCATGCTCATCAGCTGATTGAACCACTGGAAAAGATAGATGATTCGGACCGTCACACCTCGGCTGGAAGCCTAGACAGAAATCCAACATCTCAAGTGCCTAAATGCTTGTTCTTCCCAAAAATTGAGGATGAAATGGAGAGTCAACCCAAGAAAACCAAAAAACCAGAGAATTGGAACTCCTTCCAGAAGTACTTGAGACAAATCTAACTCATTATCAAGTTGAAGGTGACAAAGAATGAGCGATACACCCCGCTGCTAGGAGCCTATGTGCTAAGGATTGCGCTTCCTTGGATGCGAATCTGACTATTGAGAAGGTTGCACTTTTCTATAGAGAGACAACAACGAAGCATCATTGCAACATTTCTTTGGTTTGAACCGGCTCTTGTCAACTTAGTTCATAGGGTAGTGTTTCAGGCAGATTCCTGCCAAATTCTTGATAAGAATAGGAGAGTTCTATGAAAGAAGAGTGATCAGCTTAGACCTGAAATCTCAGGGCTTCCATACAAACAAACTGCAAAATCCACGGCTTCCATACAAACAACTTGCAAAATCCACACAACTCTGTAACAGCTGTGGATCAGAATGATGGACTTGCCTATTCTATGATGATTGCTCCATGCTAAGAGTCAAACTTGCGATGAGCAGAACCCACAGGCTACTAACACAAACAATTCCAAAATTATCATGACTGCTGTCAACGTAGGTTCAGAACAACCTGGTTTGACATTTTCTAACAGAGATAAGGGTCTTGCGGATCTACGGAGCAACAACAATGGAAGGGTGATCATCCCAGATTAGAATCCATAGGGGTTCCACACAAACTCACAACTTGTGAAATTAATAGGACTCATCATAACAGTGGTGGAACAAAACGAATTTTTTTCTATATTGTGACGATTGCTCCGGATCATCATTGTGGCCATGTTACTAGGCAGACCTGCGAAGAGCAGAGCCCACAGATCGCAGATACTACCCATTCCAGTATCAATCAAGAGGCCTCCAATAAACAGAGATCCCCTCTCGGGAAAGGTTCACCTTTCAAGTCGACAAAGAAGAGGAACCTCTTCAAAAATGGAGTCCTGAGAAAATAGAGACTCCATTCCTGTTCAATGATGAAGATAGCCTAGTTTCTACAGATGTGCATACTGTTTTTCTAGAAACCTGGTTGGAATCATTGTAGATTAGCCACAAAATTCGAGACAACCACTTTAAAGCAACAATGGGAAAAAGACCTTTCAAAGAGAGACTTCTATCTCGAAGTCCTCCAGATTAGCATTTCTTCTGATTTAGAACCACCGAAGTTCGGAATCTATTCTAGTGGAGAAAAGAAAAATAGAAAGAGCAATGACAAGGCAGCTCCTTTAGATGAACTTTCCTTTTAGAGTCTTTATACTAATACTCCTGCTCATTCTTCTCACTTGTGGAGTCCTCCAACCAAAATGGGGCAAAATCAATTCAACAAGGTTTCTACTCCCTCAAGGCATTAGCATGCACAAAAGCTTGAGATACACATACTGCAAATATGTAGCTAGGGCGCAGCCAAGGTTTTCTCTTTCAAGTCACTCTTTTATTATCTTTCTTTTTTTTTCTTCTAGCAGACATGCAATTCTCTTCTTCTATCTTTCTATTTCTTATGAATGTGATCACTTGGAATGTTAGAGGACTTAATTCTCCAATTCGCCATTCTCTGCTCTTCCATTATCTTTTATGTCTCCGCCACTCCAACTTGGTGGTTTGCCTTCAAGAAACCAAATTAAGCGGCTTTCTCCTTGATGTGCCTATCAAATCTTTTGCCCAGAATTTCAATTACTCCTGCACCCCTACTGGTGGTACCCGAGGCAGTTTGGTGACTATTGAAAACTTGTCTCTCACTCTTCCCTTTCTAGAGGAGATCTTTATATCTGTACCATTTCTAAATGTGTTTTTTTTTCAATGTCTTCAACATTTATGCTCCTAAACTCCCGTGTCAGAAATGATGTCTCTCCTCTTGATTCCCTACGCTCAATTCTAACAGACGACTTTAACATGTATCTCCACCCTCTTGATGGCCCTAACCATATTACCTTTGCAAAAAGATAGGCTTGGGATTGCATGGTAGACGAGTTTAACTGTTCTGATGCTCTTTCCCTGTGTAACTCCCCTCGCCTTCATAGGTGGAACAATGGATGTTCTCCTCCTCTATTTATCTCTACTAGACTTGATAAATTTTACTTTTCCAACAAAGAAGACTGGGCCAGCCTTATCTCTTGTAGCACCATCCTCTCTTTTCTTTTATCGGATCACCTTCCTGTTGCCCTCCCCTGTAATCTCTTTCCAGCCAAATCCTTTAAGCGCCACTTGGTTTACATTATGAACAATTCTCTGATTTGAAATAAAGACGTTCACCTTGCACTCTCTTCTAAAATTTCCTCTCTCACAGACCTAGGGGACATTATTGACTGCTCGTGCTCCTTCATCCGTCAACATGGGAGACTATCCAGCTCTTTGCCTCTCTCTTCAAATCTTTCCTAAGGCAAACTCTTTCCTCCATTACCCTAGATAGGGCCCAAGTCGTTGATCATTCTATTCGTGTTGATGAATTCCTTGTTGCCTCCAACAATCTCAAAATCCTTGATCACTCCAAAGCCGCTAAATTGCAAAAGAAAACCTACCTCAACTGCCTTCGAGAAGCATACCTTCCTTCAGACTTCTTCTCTAAAAAACTTAAAGCTCAACAAAGGAGAGAAGACTCCTATGGTCTCATTGTAAACAAATCTTCTCTCCCTTCCCATAAAGCCATTTGCACTTCTTTCTCCAACCACTTCTCACTTCTCTGTAACCTTGTTCTTCTCCCTCAGACCCCCAAGCATGACATTCCTCTCCTGTTGTCAGATGACACTAATTCTCTCTTTGCTCCTCTCTCCATAGAAGAGCTTCACTTTGATCTCCTGTCGATACAAAAGTATTAGTACATTGTCCTTCACATGTGTGGATCAAGTACAACAAGAAAAATCACATTTTACACATTAGAACTCAAGATATCATGAGAAATATGCAAGAGATGGACACAGAAATGAAAGAGATGAGTTCTCCACAAAGAAAGAACCTTTGATCATTATTTATCCATGCAGGTTAAGTTATTTATAGCTTCCAAAATTTCATTTGGCCAATTTCCTTAAACTTTTTCTAAATGGTAACTTCTTGGTACTTCATCAAAAAACCTAGAAATTATAGTCTAGATGCAATGTGTGAAATCTAGCCAATTAGAATGAGTCCAAATCCGACCTCATCCATTTATCTACTTGTCAAAAATAGTACAAGCACTATTTAGGCCTTTATTGACAAATATAAATCTATCTCTAAGTTGAAATTTCATGTTGGCCTCAAAATTGCCAAAATAGATCAACTAAACTAGTTGAATTTTTCACACCCCCTCTTCAACTAATTTTAGCATAGATTTAAGCACACTAATTTGATCTATCTTAGGAATGATCTCAATCCTAAGTATAGACCTCATTTCTATGGTTTTATAGTAACTTTTATAATTGATATAGAATGATAGTGTCCACATTGGATGCTTCATTGTTTCTTACATCAATTTTATATATCAATATGTAACTAGAACATGAAGAACCAAATAGAATTCCCTCCATGCTTTCAAATTTGAACTCTCTGGAAAATAATAGCAACCAAACAAAAAATGTGAGTAATCAACCAATGCTTGCATGTCTCCTCCATCTTTCTCCTTCCTTGATATGTCTCCACCATGAAAATCCATGAATGAGCCTCCATCTCCATCTTGCCATAAAATATCATCAACACTTGATGGCTTGACCATGAATGAGTGATATAATGAGCCTCCCTAATTAGCTTCATTTCCATCAGCAAAACCAGCCAAGAATGCTAGTACAACTCCAACATCAAAATGATGCAAAACAATGTAACGAGTTTCACCATATCTTGACAATTTGCACACATTCACTAAAATTGCTCAAACATGATATAGAACAAGTAAAGTAAACTTGAACAACACTTCCTTGTTGCTCCTATAATCTTACTTGAGTTTTCAGTGACTTGCAAAAACTGATCCAAAGTATCTTTTCCACTTGACTTCTGTTTCAATGCTCTGGACTAGCTCCAAATTGCCACCTTTTTTTTGTGTGTTGTTGAAGCCCTTTGAGATCAACCTCTTGATCTTCCACTTGACCATCAAAGCCATTGAACAATTTTTCTTTTCTCCAAATCCATTAGTTGCATCCATTCCATGAAAACTGCCATCCACTTGCATATAATCATCTACACAAGTAGATTTACCAAAATATGTGAGAAATGCAAAATGAGTAATTCCACTTGCTTACCATTCTCATCATAAGTGAGCCTTAAAGGTTGGTGCCTTTTCCTCCAATGTCCGCATCACCAATTGAAGAAACTTTTGGAAAGTTTCCTTCATAAAAAATGACATCTCTTCCAATGACCACTTTCTTAGTTGAAAGAATATAGACTTTGTAAGCCTTGCTCACCTTACTATAACCAACAAATATACCTTTTTTTGAAGATGGATCCTCCTTTGTCCTATCATCAAGAATAATGTTGATATAGCAAATGCATCCAAAAGTTTTCAAAAATTTGACGCTTGGCCTCCTACTAAACAAGACCTCAAAAGGGGTTTTTCCATCCAATACCACACTTGGCCATCTATTGCATAGAAAATTAGCACACAACAAAGCTTGATCCCAAAAGGATTTAAAAAAAATTGCGCCTAACCTCATGGTCACGGCAATTTTTGTTTCAAAATTCAGTAAGTGGTTTCAAAAGTCGGCTTACTCCAAGTGATTTGACCTAAAATGATGCTTGGATCACAAAGATCCACTTTCTATACTTGAAAAATGCATGATTTGAGCTAGAAACACCTCTAAATCCAGATACAATTTATGGCGCCCTCAAATCCACTTCTAGATTTGGAAAATATTCCAACTTTGGCCTTTAACCTGCTCTGATACCATGTGAAAAAAATAGATCCAGAACATACTTGATGGATCAACAAGATCTTGACCAAATTTGGATGCACATCTAGATTTAGCTACAAGATACAAAGCATCAATTTAGACATGCTAGAATTGCATAAATCACTAAGATATGATATAGCATTGTCCATGTCCATACAAAAATAGTAGTCCACAGTCCTTCACACGTGTGGATCAAGTACAACAAGATAAATCACATTCTACACATTAGAACTCAAGATATCATGAGAAATATGCAAGAGATGGACATAGAAACAAACGAGATGAGTTCTCCACAAAGAAAGAAACTTTGATCATTGTGATGTCAAAAAAATGTTAAATATTAAATATCAACATAAATATGGCATGATATACTCGAAAATGAAGATATGAGCTGGATAAGTATAAATCATAAAGAGGCCTAAGTCATTTTTCAAGAATATATCTCCTAAGTACTTGCCTTGTAATTAAGGGCAAGACCTTTTAAAGGAAAAGACATTGTCTTGGACAACCTTTACTAGGTTGTCCATACAAAACGACTAGATACAAAAAGACATGATAAATTAGAGTAACTTTAACTCATAGTTAAGTATACCTCCTATGGTATAGGTGAACGTATTCTCAATCTAATCGTTAACTAGACCCTTTCGTGGGAGCGACGCACCTGTTGTTTTAGAGGTGTGTTTGTTCGTCCCGTAGAACATATATTGATCTCACACTTCAGTCTCGATCATTGAGAGAGAAGAGTTTATGCTTATATAAGAGATTGAAGAAGTGAATAGAGTTCTGTCAGTTATTCTCTTTTAATTCTGTTCTCCGCACTGTTGACTGTGAGTAATTTGGAGTCTGCTAACAATCTCTAACACGTTTCATGAATTTCTCTTTGATCAGACAGACGCTCTAGTGCATTACAGTCGTTTGCTGAGTTCTCGTAAATCAAGCTCTAAAGAACTGTCTTTAAACTATCTTATTCGTCTGTCGCGAATACTTTCTTTTCGGCACTCGAATAACGACTATCTTTGGTACAGTCTAGCACGATCATTGAATAAAGCTGTATGTATACATATGAGATGATAGTCCCTACCTGAAGAATTAAGTCTCTGAACTGTCTTCCTCATTGGCATTGACATAAGTTTCTAACGTATTCTAAAACTCTTCGTGTTCTTTAACCATTAAGTTGGACTTCAGTTGTTGAGGACTTTTGTCTAGAAACGAATAGTTCGCAAACGCGATTAATTAATTGTCTACATAGTCACAAATACATCGAACAAATACACCTTAATCAGCCAGAGTGTAGTACCGTTGTACTACTCTGATAACATCTCATTTGTAGAACCCGCTTCATCCAATTCGATAGAGGCCAAATTGTTGTTCTGAATTTATTAACACTACCCATCCCAAATGTAAGTAATACTGGTTACTTTTTAATGTCTGTCGGCAATCAGAATAACACTCAAAACCACTTGCCATAACTGTACCAAAAACATAACTTTCTAACACTGTCCTCTGTGGGAACGACATTATTTACTATAAAATCTATATTAACCATGTTGGTATAGTATGACATATACCAATTTTTGGCGTCGTTGCCAGGGATAGTTTAGGAAAGTTATAAGAAAGCTGACAAATCCATTTCCATCTCTAGTGTATGTCAGATAGAGAATCCAAATTAGAACGATATCGTAAGCTTAGAGAGGAATTTTTACGAAGACAAAGTGAGAATACTAGTCAAAGAAATCTAGACGAAATCATTGCCCAGTTACTTGAACTCCTAATTAGCTTCGGTATGGAGGGTCCTGCTGCACGTTTCACTTCTATCTCCAAAATTAAATATGATTATTTTATAGGTACTTCTTTCGATGATGCAGATAGCTATATCTCACAATTTGAGTCAATCGCTAATGCGAATAACGAGAGAACTGACGTAGACAAACTACCATTATGTTTGAATTGTAGAGAGCCTGGCCACAAGTATTTTGATTGCCCTAAGTCGCAGAAGCCGCGACCCAAATATCAGTATGTAGCAACACCAGTTGCTGTAGACACAAAAGCGAAAGTTGCGACTGATGCTGTTGTGTAGAGAATTGATGTTATTGAGGGAAAATTGGCAAAGACAGAAGATCAGTCCTGGCCAAGTGATGGTCAAAGTCACAACGAGAAGCAAAAGCTCCTCGAAACCTGATCAGAAATCTTTGACAAAGTGCAGAAAATCCTCGAAGAATAAATTCTCTAGCAAAACAACGAACAAATCTATGACTAAGGAAGATCTCAAAGATGACCCTGACTATGACCGTAATGCTGCGAAGCTATTTGCAAAAGATATCTTGGCATAAGCAAAGGAAATCATCAACGCTGAACTTCAGACAACTGCTGCAGAAAAGGTGGTCACTTTCGAGGAAGAGGACGAAATTGCGAAGATGAAATTGTCTAGTGCTGTTATCGATAAACCAACCTCGAAATCAAAGACGAAAGAATATGACATCGTGACTGATATTGGATCTCTTCGTCCGAACATTACTTTTGAACAGCTATTGGTAGATAACACTTATTATAGAAAGCAACTGAAAGGTCTTTCTGTGTCCAAAAAGAAGAAAAAAATTTCTCTGCCAGATGCTGGAGTTTTGTCTATCGATTTAGGTGATCTCGGTGCACCTGAGATTGATATTACCATTGCGGGATGCCTGATCGAAAAAGTGCCAATTGACTCTGGTTCCAATGTAAATATAATAACAGAAGACACAGCTCATGCTCTGGGGCTGACTGACATTCAACCGACACAATGAAACATCAAGTTTGCTAATTCGACATGACGAAAACCTGTTGGAGAACTGAAAGATGTCACTGTCTACATTCAAACCAAGCCATTCACAATGAATTTCATTGTTATCAAACCAATCGGTTTGTCATCCTATTCTGTGCTGATTGGACGACCTTGGCTTTATCAATCAAACGCAAGTGTACATTGGAAATCCAGAGAACTGAGATTTCAGACTGGTGAGACCAATAACCGAGGTAAGCCAGCAAAACAAATCATAACCTAGAGTCGTGACAATTATGAAGGTGAAACTCCTTTGTCCGACACCAGCTTTACATCAGAAGAATCTTCGTATGCCTTGAATATTTTTTTCAATAGATCTGATATTGAAGTGCAGTACTTTGAATGTCATGAGAATGCTGATGACAAAGAATTCTTCGATGCTTGCGACGCTGAAGCGGATGTTTCGTATGAAGAAATTAACGTTACAGACATGAATTCGAAAGAGTCTAATGATTCAAGTGATGAATCTGACCACGAATTTGGTAACAAGAACCAGGTTGACGACAAGAAAACATCTGTGGAGTCAACCATGCGTGAAATACATGGCCATACCAAGGTCAATATGACATAAGGTATCATTTTACCATATTCTACTGAACTGATTGAACTTGCACCTGGCAGATTTGTGCATGTTTTGAAGTCACTTGGAGAATCGGAATTAGTGGAATTCACTGAATTATTGAAGGAGTATCAAGACGTTTTTGCCTAGTCACTTGACGATTTGAAGGGTATACCTGCAAAATTTGGAGAGCACTGAATAGACCACATTCACTACGGATTGGGGCACTTATGCCTACAACAAAATGCCCTTTGGTCTTTGTAACGCTCCAGCGACTTTTCAGTGAAATATGATATTAATCTTCGCTGCCATCCTGAGAACTTTTCTCAAAATATTTATTGATGATTTCTGTATATACAGTGATATAAAGACACACCAGCAAAAGCTGAAATTAACATTGCAACGGTGTCGAGATACTTGTTTATCTCTTCATTCAGAGAAATGTTTTTTTGGTATGAAAGAAGGAATATTGCTCGGACACAAAATATCTAACAGAGGAATAGAAGTCGACAGAGATAAAGTCGAGCTTATAAAGAATCTCCAGATACCAACCAATTTACGTGAACTAAGAGCTTTCTTAGGACATGTTGGCTATTACAGGAGATTTATTCAAAATCATGCTTCTATTGCTGTCTCTCTTACACATCTACTGAAGAAACAAGTAGAATACTTGTGGACGAATGAACAGCAGAAGCATTCGAAGATCTTAAGCGAAGGTTGATTAATGCTCCTATTCTGAGACCACCCAACTGGGCTATTTTATTTCACAGTTATGTGGATGTTTCTGCATTTGCTATTGGCGTCTGTCTAAGCCAGAAGGATGATCAGAAGAAGGATCATCCCATCTACTATGCGAGTCGACAACTCAGTGCATCAGAGAAGAATTATTCGGCTATAGAAAGGGAAGCACTTGGCATGATTTTCACTGTTAAAAAATTTCGACATTATTTGCTGGGATATGCATTTATTTTTCATGTGGATCATTCTGCTCTTTAGTATCTTGTAAATAAACCAGATCTATCAGGACGAATTGCTCGATGGGTTCTACGTTTGCAAGAATTTACTTATCAAGTAGAGCTTCGTCAAGGAAAATATCATACGAATGCTGATTATCTATCGCAACTCAGCACCAGAAAAATTGAAGACCCTATCAATGATGATTTTTCAGACGAACATTTATTCGAGATTTCATCTACAAATTCGTTATATTCTAATATTATTATTTATCTTAAGGATCAAATATATCCGGATGGTTACGATTTGGAGCAAAAGACAGTTTTTCAATATAAGGTAGCACCTTATACAATTATTAACAATGTTCTGTACAAGCTTGGTGCTGACCATCAACTACGAAGATGTCTCGAAACCGAAAACATTAAAAAGGTCGTTAAAGCCTTACACTCAGAAGATGCTGGCGGACATTTTGCTTTGAAGAATACAGTTTATAAGATATTGACTGCCAAGTATTGGTGGCCAACAATGTTCAAGGATGTATCAAATTTTATTCGTTCATGTGATCCATGCCAGAGATCTGGTAAGCCTACAAAAGCAATGAAATGGCCGTTGACACCAATCTTGTCTCTTGCACCATTCGAGAAGTGGGGGATTGACTTTGTCGGTCCAATCAAACCTGTTACCTGACATACGAAATGTTGTTATATTCTAGTTGCCATGGATTATGCTACCAAGAACGTTGAAGCAGAGGCAACGAAACGAAACGATGCGAAAATTGTCGCGATGTTCTTATTCAAAAGTATAATTACAAGATATGGTTGTCCACTTGAACTAGTAAGTGACCGAGGAACACATTTTCTAAATGATACGATACAGTTGTTGACAACCTATTTCTTGATCAAACACAGAAAAACTACACCGTATAATCCAAAAGCAAACGGGTTGACAGAAAGAGCTAATGGAATCTTATGTAAGATCCTGACTAAAATTACTTTTGCACATGCAACGGATTGGGATCAGAAACTACCATCAGTTCTCTGGGCTTATCGCAACACAGAGAAAATCACAACGAAACAGACACCATATTTTCTTATATATGGTATGCATCTTATCTTGCCAATTGAATTCGAGGTGAAAACATTTTGTATTCAAGCTCAATGAACAGATGCAGGATTAATAAACGAAAGGTTGACTAATATATTGAAGAACTAGCTGAAGCTCGAGAGACTTCACAAAAACTAATGGAGAAAATTTAAAAACACAAAAAAGAAGAAATATGACAGTCATATAAAAAAATGTGATCTTAAAGCTGATGATTATGCGCTGATATATGACAGTCGCCATCAAAAGTTTCTTGGAAAACTCCATATGCGATGGCTTGGACCGTATAAAGTCATAGAGGTGTTTGACAATGGTTCTGTGCAACTTCAATCACTTGAAGGTGAACTATTACCGACACGTATTAACGGGTCCAGACTGAAGAAATACTTTTTTTGACTAAATTTTTTTTTTATTTATTCTTATTATTTTCTAATATTTCTCTGAAAATAAGCGTGAATTTTTTTTTATCTTGTCTAAATTTTTTCCGTAGCATTTTTTTATTTTTTTATTTTCTTTTCTTTCTAGAAATTTTCTAGAAATTTTCGAGAAATTTTCTTGACTTTCTCAATCTTTCAATATCATTTTAAAAGTATTTTTGAGAATTTTTTTTTGTGACACTAAAATTGAATTTTTCTAGAATTTTTCTAGAATTTTTCTAGCATTATCTCCAGTTTTTCGAGAAATTTTCTAGTATGTTGCTAAAATTTTTGAAAAATTTTCGTGAGTTTCTGTACATTTTTTTTAAAGATCCTTCAAGAAAGTTTCGTGAAACTTTCTAGAATCTTTCTAGCATATTTTTGAGAATCTTTCGAGAATCTCTCGACCTACTTTTTGTATCCCTCCATTAAAGATGATGGCCACGTAATCATCATTATTCACATGTGTGTACGCTCACAAATAATGTTTTTTCTTGATTTATTTTTTTTTCTTTTTACAAACGATCTTCCTTCATTAAAGATCGATCTGGCGAATTATAGTTTCAAACATTGAGCCATGCACGTCCTCCATAAATGGAAGTGACAGAGAAGACCTGTTCTGCACACCTCTCGGATTACCTCTGGATGAGAAGCTGCTTTCAACTAACAAAGATTCGGTGGATGAAGCTGCCCATTTCTTAAGCAACTATTTTGTACCCATGAAGGGGTACAAAATCTCTATGATCCGAGATACAACATTCAAGTTGTTTTGTAAATATGCAAACCAAGCAATCTTTTTGACGGATGTGGATGCTACCATTTCAGTTCAAAATTTTGGGTATATATTAGATGCTCTTGTGGGTAATCAAGTGTGCTTCGGTGTTATCACATACAAAGCCTCTTTGCGCTGGATTAAGCACCAAAAGTTTTTTGGAGTTGGAGCCCATGTATCTTGACTCTGCGCTCATTTTGACATATTGAGTGATCAAGAGAAAACCATGCTGACAGGAAGATTGTTGGTTCCCAAGCCAATAGATCTTTCCAGCATCCTTTCTATACCTATTCCAGTTCCAGTCGATGCTGCACCAATAGTCGAAGTAGTAGCCACCACTGCTATGGAGAGTGAAGCTATGGGAATGGACACCGATGGAGCTGCTGCTGCTGTGGATTCTTCAAAGCCAGTATTTGCTTCCACATCTCAGAAGCAGTCGAGCACATCCACCTCCGAGGATGACGCAACCCAGTCTGATACATAAGATAAGGGACACATAGCTGTTGAAGGCGATATTGGGGCACATGTGGCAGATGACGAAGAACCAGACGACCAGCCCCAGTGGTTTCGATCCATGACTGAGAAAACCAAGAACCTTGTGGCTGAAGTATATGAGTTCGACAAGTAACACCATCAACTCACAATGCAGCTTTTCACCTCAGAGAGGAAATCACTCGACTCTCTGAAGGAGTCCTTCGAGAAGATCGATTCGCTCGAATCAGACAACACGAAGCTGATCGAACAACATCGTTCCCTCGAAACATAGCTTCAGACTTTAATAAAGGAAGCCGATTCTTTGAAGCAGACCAATAAGGCGATTCAGGCCAAGTCTGACAATTTTCAGACTCAAAATGATTCTTTGAAGCAGCAACTTTTGGCTGCAAATCAACATAATGTCACGCTCCAGAAACATCTACAGGAGGAGCGAATGCCAAGATTAAAGACAGAAGCTGCTTTGTCCTTGAGCACCACCACAGGGTCAATAACTGTCGATCTCACGAAGCTGAACCAGCTCCAAGACCAGATGCTCGACAATTTTCGAGTCGAGTTCTTACAACTGCTCAAGGATGCGAAGGCTCTTGTCGAGGAAGAGTTGGCGGAGCTGAAGGAGCTCTCCAATGATGTCACCCAATCTTGCAGCGGGCTCAATGCACACGATGACTATCTGCAGGCCCTGCTGCGAATTGATGAACTTACACAGCAACTCCAAGCTGTATCTGCCTGCACCGGAGCCTCAGACCATCCAGAATTTCTGGAGACTGTCGTGAAGATTGACTAGTTCGAATAGGAGCTGTCAACCCAAAAGCAAGAAATGGAAGATCAGAAGTTGGCTGTTGAGTTGCAAACTCAGGATTTTGCAACTACATCTACTCAGCCAAAGCAAATGCGGCGAAATCAGTCGAAGGTATGTGCTGACAGATTCTGTGCATTTGTTGATCGCTTCTGGAAATGGTGTCCACATGCTTTTAATATTGAGCTGCAATGGCATGTGGATTACATGATGCTACCAGGCGCAATAGGCATCACCTTCCACAATTGAAAGTGACCATGGGAGAAGGACGACTTTCTCTGGTTATGGGCCCAACTCACTATCGAGCAGAAAGGGTGTCTCTGTTGGGCCATAATCTAGGGTAAATTCCAGGTCGTACCTTTCGGATCGGCAGAGTTATACATAGGCTCTTTGGCTATGTATGCTCTCGAATATATCTGTATCAAAAAACTTCAATTTTTGTGAAACGAAGATAATAAACGACATTTTTGGAAGCGAAAGTCGCAGTTTCATCTGTACAAACCGCAAGCGGTTGCAGATTTAGGCGCATTTGATGATGCAGGTCTGCTGATAAATATCAATATGGCTTATCCGGAATTATTCAGTCTATATGTGGATTGGGAGCGAAACCTTGCAGAATATTTTGCGAAGATTCGCCATAATTTGCAAGATAGAAGGAAGTCATTTCGCTATAAGCAATTTTGTACATATACATTTTGACAATTTGGTACTTTTGCGGCGAAGACATTATTTTTTGTTCAGAACCTTTATGTTAAAAGCAATTTTATTAGATTTTCAGCTCGTTACTGTAAAGAAATCACTCTACGAAGTGATTCAGATGAAGATACCAAGTTAACGCAGGAGCTGTTCAATGGAACATTACTCCCGGTTAAGTTAGAAGAATTCGACAACTTACCAGTTGGCCGCTATACCAAATCGAAAGAAGACTTGCTCTTGATCGAAGATCAACAGAATTTGGAACTTGCTCAGAAGTTATATGAAGAACTGAATCATTCCTGAAAATTCATTCGTGTCTTTGTTGTGGTGATGTTTCTATGGGATGCTGACTTTTTGAAGTTTAAAGATGTTTTGAAGTTTGATTCCAGTTTTCATCAGCAATTCAAAGATCAACTCAAAACAACCTATTCAATTAAAAGAAAGAGCAAGACATATATTCTCTAAGATGAAGAAATATCTAAAGGACAAAATACACGAAGAAATATCTTTTTGCCTCAACAAAAATCTGACGAACAAGAATGTTTCTCGAATACTCCTCGATATAAAGATGATATGTTCACGAGGACGTTTCACATTTGAGGAAGGGGATATGTGATACCACGAAAATGTTAAATATTAAATATCAACATAAACATGGCATAATATACTCGAAAATGAAGATATGAGCTGGATAAGTATAAATCATGAAGTGGCCTAAGTCATTTTTCGGGAATATATCTCCTAAGTACTTGCCTTGTAATTAAGGGCAAGACCTTTTAAAGGAAAAGACATTGTCTTGGACAACCTTTACTAGGTTGTCTATATGAAACGACTAGATACGAAAAGACATGATAAACTAGAGTAACTTTAACTCATAGTTAAGTATACCTCCTATGGTATAGGTGCACGTATTCTCAGTCTAATCGTTAACTAGCTTTCGCGGGAGTGACGCACCTGTTGTTTTAGAGGTGTGTTTGTTCGTCCCGTAGAACATATATTGATCTCACACTTCAGTCTCGATCATCGAGAGAGAAGAGTTTATGCTTATGTAAGAGATTGAAGAAGTGAATAGAGTTCTGTGAGTTATTCTCTCTTATCTCTGTTCTCCGCACTGCTGAGTGTGAGTGATCTAGAGTCTGCTAACAATCTCTAATGCATTTCATGAATTTCTCTCTGATCAGACAGACGCTCTAGTGCATTACAGTCGTTTGCTGAGTTTCCGTAAAGCATGCTCTAAAGAACTGTCTTTAAACTATCTTATTCGTCTGTCACAAATACTTTCTTTTCAGCACTCGAATAACGACTATCTTTGGTACAGTCTAGCACGATCATTGAATAAAGTTGTATGTATACATATGAGATGACAGTCTCTGCCTGAAGAATTAAGTCTCTAAACTGTCTTCCTGATTGGCTTTGACATAAGTTTCTAACATATTCTACAACTCTTCGTGTTCTTGAACCATTAAGTTGGACTTTAGTTGTTGAGGACTTCTGTCTAGAAACGAATAGTTAGCGAACACGTTTAATTAATTGTCTGCATAGTCGCAAATACATCGAACAATTCTTGATTATCTGTTGACACCTTAATCAGCCAGAGTGTAGTACCGCTGTACTACTCTGATAACATCTCATTTGTAGAACGCGCTTCATCCAATTCGATAGAGACCAGATTGTTGTTCTGAATTTATTAACACTACCCATCCCAAATATAAAAATATTGGTTACTTTTTAATGTCTGTAGACAACCAGAATAACACTCGAAACCACTTGCCATAATTGTACCAAAAGCATAACTTTCTAACGCTGTCCTCTGTGGGAACGACATTATTTACTATAAAATCTATATTAACCCTGTTGGTATAGTACGACAATCATTATTTCTCCATGCAGGTGAAACTATTTATAGCTTCCAAAATGTCATTTGGCCAATTTTCCTGAACTTGTCCTAATTGGTAACTTCTTGGTAAACCAGAAATTCTAGTCTAGATGCAATGTATGAAATCTAACCAATTAGAATGGGTCCAAATCCGACCTCATCCATTTATATACTTGCCAAAAATAGTACAACACTATTTAGGCCTTTATTGACAAATATAAATCTATCTCTAAGTTGAAATTTCATGTTGGCCTCAAATTGCCAAAATAGATCAACTAAACTAATTGAATTTTTCACACTCCTCAGGTTCTTTCCCCAATTTATCTCTAAAATCAAGTCTTCTACTAGAATTTCTGATTATCACCCACTCACTATTCTTAACATTTCTTACAAGATCATAATGAAAGCTATTGCTAGGAGGATTTTCCCTCTCTTTCTCTCCCACCTCTCTAAAAGTCAGTTTGGCTTTGTTAAAGGAAAATCTCTTTTTGATAACAACTTGAACATCTATTTGGTCAGCCATTGATTCTTTTCTCTTGTTCAACTATCCGACCTTTGTGCTTAAAATAGATTTTGATAAAGCTTTTGACCACATCAATTATAGCTAACTTCTTATTTGTTCTTCTTTTTTTGGCATCCCTGACTACATCACCAAACTCATCCATGCCCTAGTTAATAGATCCTCTAGGGAGAGAGTGGATTTACAAGCATTCATTGAAGCAGCTACATGCCAACAACAACATGAGCAAATCACAACCAAGGTCACGAAACCAAAGACAAAGAAGACACGACTAAGAAGGCAGATGGGCAATCCAAAGAGACTAAATCAGAAGAAGTACCCTAGTCACGATGAAGATCCTTAAATAGATAGGAAGTACGAGGATTGGGAATTCAGTCTTCTTCTTCATCCACTCCCATGCCTATACTATCGCCCACACCATCTACCAATGTCACCACCACCACCCTACCTTCCATCTGTCTATTTGCCATCATACCACTGTTCATCTAAGAAATCCCCAATTTTTCAAATCTTGATAGTCTTATCGAAGCAGCTGATAGATCATTGCAAGTGGTTTGCGTGACCAACCACCACCTACATTGGTTGATCAGTTAGAAAAGATTTAAGAAGCAGACAAAGCAGCTAGAAGAAAGAAAGAAAGAGCCAAGAAACTAAGGAGGAAAGGACGAGACTTTAACAACATATGAGCCAGATCGATCTTGATCAAAAGAAACTCTCTGGAGCAATGATAGTCGAATCCCCTCATATGAAGCCCGAAGAGATCCAAAAGTAATGGATCAAAAGGAGGAGCTGCAGAAAAGGAAATGATAAGATGACAGTGAGCCTGCAAAAGAAAGTGGGCTCCTCATCCAGCAAGTGTCCAAGGCTGCAACGATAGAACTATCAGTTCTTTCGCCCTCCCACCAATCCCTTCATCATGTCTCCCTATCATTGCCAACCTATCCATCCAAATATGTTCCTACTACCAATTTGTTGATGAGTCCATCTCCTTGAAGATTGATAACCCAAGGTTTTTGCAACCTATTAATCAAAGATTCTTCCCTTCTCATCAAGGAAAGAGCATCGACAAGACTGGAACTTCGACTGAGAGAAGAATTGAGGAAATACCCAGAAGCAAAATGGAGAATACAAACCTCCCATAAATCAGTATCTGCCAAGAAGCCAAAGTGAAACTGTCCATGGAAGATGCAAGTGAAAAAAGAAAAAAGAGACATGAGGAAAACACTCAAGCATGCAGGGTTGTGAAGCTGCTGGGAGCTCTCCAATTTTGAAGATAGCAACCATTTGCGGCAATAAAACATTTTGATTAAATTGCGGCAAACAGTTTTTGTGATAAAGACCTACAGCAATAAGCACTTGGTTTTATGCAAGCGAAGGATCTATGCTTTTCCAAGTGACGGTCCAAGATGCCAATGCGGAAGCGGGGCAATATCATCCAATATGGGTTGCAACGGTTTCTGCAACACATTAGGGGTGGGATGATGTTGGCTGATTTTGACGAATCCCCAAGATACTCGACCAGAGCTATCTCAAAGCACCTTTCACCTTAGAGTGAGGAGGTCTCTGAAGGAGAAGGGTTGAACGAAGAATGAGAGCCGAGTATGCGAGTTGAGAAGTACCAGTTAAGTATGACAAGTAGAAACTATGTAAGCCTCATGGTGAATCTCGAAAGATGGAATGACCATGTAGGAACTAGTATTTCTAGGCAAATGTAATAAATACAAGTAGACTCCTCTTAGAAAAGTAGAATGAGCCACCTTCTAGTAGTGACCTCTAGTGAAGGAGGTAATTCCACTTGTAATTTTTGTAATGTGGAAATGCCACTAGGATGCCACCTAAGGAGCTCTCTTGCTTATTTAAGAGACTTCCCCTTTCTGGAAGAGAGCTTTTCGTGTATTGTATCTACTTCATGCTTCAATGAGAAATAGCTTACATGAGCTTGATGCATCCTTGAGCTCCTTGATCATTCTTGTTTCTTGAGTGATGTACTAATGAACTTGCCCCTCCATCTCCTTTGTGTGTGGTTGTGGATCTAGGGAGGACTAGCTTTTTTGCTTTTGTAGATTAATTTAGGATTTCAGCATTGTGGTAATTCTTCATGAGTTGGTTTGTGGTATAAGTCTTACAAATCCATTTGCAGTCCATTTCTTGATGTTCTTAAAATCCAAGAATCAAGAAATGTGTGTTTCTTGGTCCTTGGAATTTCAAAATGCTGCTAGAGTAGTTCTTGTTTTCTTGTTTGTAGAGTAATTCACGTAGATTAGTTAGTTTAGGATCTGATTTAGTTCATTTTGTAGCAAAGTAGCAGTATAATCATGAAGGTTCAATGCATCTGCATGCTGATTTTATGGTTGAACGTTTTGATTACATGTTGGTTTGATTGCATGTGATACAGTTCAAGAGAGACCTCCCTGGATTGTCCTTTAATAGGCAGGACAT
The DNA here is from genome assembly GCA_029204225.1 of Diphasiastrum complanatum. NCBI lineage: Eukaryota > Viridiplantae > Streptophyta > Lycopodiopsida > Lycopodiales > Lycopodiaceae > Diphasiastrum > Diphasiastrum complanatum. The sequence continues at coordinate 7,571,387 of CM055106.1, read as the reverse complement.
TTACTACAACGAAGATCAGTCCCTCTCTGCCTGATTTGGGCCTTGAACAAGAATGTTAACATCCAAAAACTGCCCAATGTAGTCTGGTGACAAACATAACAAGAAACATACCCTGCAGCCAGAGAAGTGGGTAAGAGTTGTATTCTGTTAACAGATCCTAAGCAGAGGATCTGTCAACAACCCTCTTCTCTTCTGCCTCTTCCATTCTTTTTCAGGGAGTCTTTTCTTTCTCCTTTTCTATTTCTTGCAGCATTAGACAAGGCTGCCCTCTTTCTCCCTACCTTTTTGTAATTGCTATGGAGCCACTCATCTATCATCTCCATAAGCTCAATTCCTCTCTCTCCTTTCGACCTTTCATCTTTTGAGACATCCCTCTTGGCCGGCAGCTTTTTTTTGATGATCTAGCTTGCATTATTGAGCTTCACCGCCCCATCTGCCTCCATTCTTCTCCTTGAGTTAGCCTGCTTTGGCAATATCTCTGAATCTTTGATCAACTTCCACAAATATGATATTTTTGTCATCTAGGCTTTCTAGAAAGATTGGTAGAACCTTTCTAGGCTTTATTAGCATAATAAAGTCTATCTTCAAGTTGAAATTGCATATTGGTCTCAAAATTGCCAAATAAACTCAATTTAACTAGTTGAAATTTGCACACATATTACATAATATTTTTATATAGCAAGAAGTGATTAAAGAATTCACTATTTTCGAAGTTGCTCAAGAGAAAGGAGGTTCGACAAATAATTTTTTATTTCTGTAAAAACTATGACACAAGGGGAGAAGAATAATCCTTTGAAGCAATAAAAGAAATTCTTCTTGGGCGCTAATATTTGGTTCATACAAAGTAAATTTTGTGATCAAGAATAGCATGCGTGTGCGCACGCGCGCGCGCGCACACACACACACACACACGATATTTCTATTCTTGGAGCTATAGAATATTGATATGTCTAAATCATTTGTAGCTTTAAGTTGTCCTTAGATGACTTACTCTTTTTAGTCAATTATGGAAAAATCAAAGAGAGATTTTATTTGCACATTTTATCCCTATTAGGTATATGCATATACTAAAACATTTAATCTTGCATATATTGCTTCTATAAATTTTAAAAACAAGAACAATGTGCATATAGCACAAAGGCATTGCCCCAAATTTTTAAATTAAAATAATTGATTGTTGAAAAATGAATGTAACGTAATTATTTATTTCTTAATCTTAGTTGTCTTGTCTGTTTTACCTTACGGAGTAAAGTATGATTTGAAGTGTGGGCATGAGTAGTGACATAACCACAATAGAAAAAACATATATGAAATGATTTTGTGAATGCAAAAGGATAATTTGTATTTGGATGTTAGTGTGTCACATAGGTTGAGAGCCTACGATGCATTCAATAAAAGAGAAGGATGTGAATTTTTTTGCCATTTGTGATTTGCATAATGCAAGAAAAAAAGAGGGATGTGAATGTTTTGCTATTTCCTACTTACATATAGAGATGCATCTAAAGGACATAGTTCTTGCAATAAAGTCCTTAGCACTAAGACGTCACTTTTTGGTGCACATACCCTTTGCAATGTGTGAATGCTTTTTGGGTGCATATACCCTTAGCAATGTGGGGATGTCTTTTGGGTGCACATACCCTTAGCAATGTGAGAATGCTTTAGTTTTGCAAAACTTCATTGAGCAACTTAACAAATAGTATTGCTTTTTGCAAAAGGCAATGCCAAAAGAACAAAAAGTACTAAGTGGAGATGTCATCAACTTTGACATCACATAAATGCTAGCCAAAAAAGGTTTTAGGAACTGATTTTAAATCTTTTCACGATTTTGTTGAAGAAGGAATGATTTCTGTCCAATAAACAAACTTCATTGAGATAAAAGACATTCTTTGGTGAGAAAGTACATAGATGTACAAATTCACTTAAGAACCGTGAGCTCGTCCCCATCCTACCAAGAATGTGCCTCATTCAATCAATTTCACCCCCTATTGAGCCCTCCCCCTTTTCACCTTTTTCTCATTCTTCTCCGGGAGTACTCTATATAAGCCTCCCCTCGTGCTTTCAAGCCACCTCTCTCTCGCTCTCGCTCTCGCTCGCTCGCTCTCTCTCGTGTCTTCTCGATCGAAACGCCATGAAGTCTCCCGACTATGCCCTGCTCCTCCTCCTGCTTCTAGTGATCGTTGCTGCTGCAGCTGCTCAAAACTCATGTGAGGACGCAATCAACCAATTTCTTGCGTGCCTGATAACTTGGGCTGGAACGGGATTTGGAAGCGCGCCCGATGGAAGCTGCTTCGGTCCTTTGGCGAGTCTCGCAAGTAATTGCATTTGCCAAGGAAATACCGTTGCCTTTCGTTCACATGAGTTCAATCTCACTCTTGCTCAGCAGCTCTCCAGTGTATGCGAAATGTCAAAGGCCTATAGATGTAACTGAAGCTACTCCCATCTTTCCCTTCTAGGTCACTCATCTGCTGCAGGTGGCTTGCTGCTGCTGAGGACGCGATCTGCGTGGAATGCTCGTGATTATATTAGAGTGATTAGAAGCTGTTTATAGCTATAGAGTTAAATCTAGCTTATGACTACGATTATAATCAGAACTCTCAAAATCAACATATATGCCTAAACTTATTATATAGCTATGGGAAACTATTACAACAACGAGGCAAGAGTCTAGACTTTCATTTTCCAGCTTACAATGTAATTTGATGGCCCTTGAGCCGTTTCAAACAAAGTCTTAGCTGATCTCTTATGATGGGAGTGAAAAAATCATAAATACTCATGAGATAGTTTCTTTTGAAAGAAAATAGCCTTAATTCTGTTAAGGTTTGATGCGTAGAATGTGAATATAGAGTACTTGAAATTGCCATCCCACAAATAGCATATTAACTTTCTTCATGATGTTGACTTAGAATTGAAACTTCTAATCATCTTAGATCTCTCATTTGCATACTTTCTTACATTCCAGTTCTTGATTGTTCTTGAGCAATCTAGGCATCAAGAAATGAGTGTTTCTTGATTCTTAGACTGTTAAAATGTTGTTAGGAATCTTGTTACTTGTTTCTTGTTCCTTGTTTTAGTAGTTAATCTTGTTCTTGATCGCTTTCTGATTTAGTAGATAGTAGTAGGATTGCTCCCTGTTTCAGAACGTTGATCTTCTTGAGCTATGTCTGGTTACATGGCTGGTTTATGCATGTAGCTGAGTATCGGATCCGTGACTCCCACTGACAGGCTGGGAAATACACGTTGCAATCTGAGTAATGCTTCTGTTTGGTAACTGTTCTAATGAGGAAGAACCGTAACTACAGAAGAACAAAGAAGAAATAAAAGAAACAACAAAATCGTGTTTACAGATTCAGTGAATCTGTGAACATTTGGTGCCATTCCACAACTACACAGATATTAAATGAAGCCATATCTTCTAATCTGTGCTGGCAAACAATCGCTCTGCGACCTCCCACACGTTCATTGCAAAACTCACCACTTTGGTCCCGACCGACGTGCAACTCATTTCTCAACCGGACTTCACGGCCCTTACCAAGACGAGCTCCACGACTCATGTCCAGACCGGACCGCTACCTACTAACTCTCGACCGAGCCACTATTTCAATATCCTGACATGTCCTGAGTTTCACCTCAACCGACGCTCAAAACACAAATCTCGATCAGAGCCATAAATCCAGATTTCGACCGAAGGCCTCTTCAACATCTCAACCGAAGGCATCGTTCAAATCTCGACCGGAGCCATAAGTCCAGATTTTGACCGCAGGCCTCTTTAACATCTCGACCAAAGGCAACCTTCAAATCTCAACCGGAGCCTTCAGTCCTGATCTCAGCCAAAGCGATCCTTCACATCTCAACCGAAGCCGAAGGCAACCTTCAAATCTCATCTGAAGCCTTCAGTCCTAATCTCAGCCAAAGCGATCCTTCACATCTAAACCGGAGCTGAAGTGCTCTATTCAATCTCAACCGGAGCCCAACGCTGAAATTTCGACCGAAGCTTTTTTTTGGAACCTCGACTGACGCCCATCAGTTAGATCTCAACCGACGAAAGTTGCTCAGATCTCAACCGACGGGATCCGCTTCCAATCTCAACCGACAGCCAGTGTCAGATCTCAACCGACGCACTCTATTGAATCTCAACCGACACACATTGTCAAATCTCAACCAGAGCCTTCAGTCCTAATCTCAACCGAAGCGATCATTCACATCTCAACCAGAGCCGAAGTGCTTTATTCAATCTCAGCCAAAACCCAACGCTTAAATCTCAACCGAAGAGATTCTCAATCTCAACCAAAGCAATTTCTCAACTCTCAACCGACGAGATCTTATCACATCTCGACCGAAGAGTTTTTGTTCAACTCTCGACCGGAGGGTCTAAGTCCAATCTCGACCGAACAAATTTCTTCCAATCTCAATCAGACCAGATTCACGCTCGACCACCAGCCTTTTCAACGACAATCTTTCTGTCAAACCAAACGACATACAAGTTGCACCGCTATAAACGAGAGCAACGACACGGGCCTGTATCAGCCTTGAGCCGTAGCCATCGCAAACCACTACGTGATCGCCTTGAGCCATAGTCATCACCAACACCAGCACCACCACTCTCGTCAGAACCGCAGTCACACACCTCCACTCTTCCAACCGTTGAAACCGAATTCCAGATATTGCACCAGCCGTCTTGAACCGTAGCGACCACAATCCACTCACATCATTCCTTCACCTATAATAATCCGCATACATCTATTCCACCGCAACCAATTGCCAACCATCACAAACCGTGAGGACCGCAACCCATCGCACACTGTATGGACTGTCATCCATCATAACCCGTAGGCATCATAATCTATCATAACCGTATGAATCGCAAACCACCGCAAATGCCGGTCATCCCTCACAAACCATTCAGACCGCAAATCACCACAACACTCCGCAATCTACTCATCTCCATTCCTGACCCATGGAAATCGCAAGCCATCTGTTGTTCAGCCATAGCAGCCTCTTCCCCCTACCCATAGTTCCTATCTAGCCACAATCACTGAAACAGCTCCCAAGTAACCAAAATCCACTAGCCTGTAACTGACTGCAAACCACTGCCACCATTCCACTTACTACCTACAGTCACCCTTCAAACACTCCAAATTGCATCCCCATCGCCTTCACCGTAAACAACTGCACCCCACCTGACTCGCAAACCACGCCACATACCCACCATCAACCAAACATCTACATTCACCACTACACCATCTACATTTACCTAAGCTCCACATAGACAACATTCACCAGCCAACTGCTCACATCCTAATCCCACCCACCATCGCACCACAGCCACCGCATTAGACTACAAATAACCTCATCCTTGCTATAGTTTGTGCCTTCCTTGAACAATCTTCATCACTATCATAGTAGCACACAACCTTTCAATCACCAAACGACTGCTTCCCGGCTCCCTTGTCAACGACCGCATTCAATCGTTCCACCACATTCAGCTGTGTCAACCACCACTGGTCGCATTGGACTCGCATCAACTGTGGACCCGTAGCAACTGCATTCCAACAAACGTAGCCACCGTAACAAGAGTCCAACAACCTATTTACACAATCCTACGGTACTCTACAAGTTGTTAAAAACTGCTATGATCACTCCTATCATCAAGATACAACACATTATCAAACAGACAACTCATGCTTGTGCAAACGAGATGAGTATTTAACACCACCAGAAAATCCAGCACAACTAGTCATCCAAGATGGTTATGCCATTACCACAGGCCCAATGAGCAACCGTTGCTTTATTTGTGGTGAAACGGGACATTTCATGGTTGACTGTAAAGTTAAAACCCAATACCATGAGGAATGTCCCGACTGTGTCTGTAAACACAGTTTCAAGGATTGTCCTAAACAACCTAACAAGATTCTTCCAACATGTCATATCTCATCTGAACCTGTTAGAGTTCTCACTAGAGCACAACGCCAACATCAAGAACAGCAGCAAAACCATGGAAAATTAGCTGACCCATAGGGAAGGCACTTCACCGCTTCCACATTACCAAAAGACTACCCGGATCCAACGGTGGAACAAAGGCAATACAATGAATTTCGAGATGAGTTTTTGCAAGAGGAAGAACATACAAAAAGTCTGTTATCAGCTCATATCCCCAAAAAGGAGCAATCTCTACAGGGACTTGAACTATTTTCTGACCTCCTGCAAGCTCAACTCACCATGCCGTTTCATACCGCAATAAAGTCCTTCACTGGGCTTCAACATTATATCCATTGAAGTTTTCAGCTGCCTACTATTCTTGATGAAGTGCAGGAAACAGAAGAGATTCCTGAAATTTGTCAAAATATTGAAAAATCTATCTAATGTTGTGAGTAGGGGTCCTAAAAATGCCAAAGATGAATTGAGCTCTGTTGGCTTAGTAAAGACCCATCTTAGAATAAAATATTCAACGTAGGTAGAAATAGAAACTCGAGCTACCATAGGAATTGCCAATTGTACTTTACATGCCACATTTAATGCATGAAAAGACTATGTGGCACAATTAGACATAGTGAGGTGGCTTGGATAAGTCTAGATAGCTTGAGAGGTGGATCCGCAACTCCAATTCAACTCAAAGTAGGAGGAGAGTCCATGGATCTATATATATGTGATGTACTCTCATTGAGAAAATGATGAAATTTGTGTGCAATGCAAATTTGGAGACAAGCTCTTTGTGCCCTCTCTCTCTCCACGAGTTTTGTACTTGCTATTTTCTCTCTCTAGCCAAGTAGAGGCATTTATGATGCTTGGTCTTATGTTTTGTTGACATATCTTGCTTGTAACACAATAATATTGCTTGTATGATCAGCTTTCCTATTGACAACCAATGCTAGTCTGATCTTTATGGTGTTATTGGGATTAGGAGATCAAAAATACATGTGTAGGGCGTCCCACATGTGAATTCATCAAAATTCCCCAGATTCCTATGAATCTGTTGAATATAGGTGTTACTAAGAGGACTAGCATCACCCTACCTTTGTCCTATAAAGACTATCCTGTAGTATCTGCTATCCTAGATAGCAGATCAAGCGTTAATTTAATGGCTTTGTCATTGGCAAAGTCATGGGGCTTCCATACCCTCGGTCAACCACGATATAAATTTTGCATGGCTGATAAACGAGTTACTAACCTTGCTGGTCATTTATCAAATATAAAAGTTCGCATAGCAGGTGTCAAATTTGTGATAGATTGTGTCATCTTAGATTTACCAGAAGATAACAATACATATAAACTCCTTCTTGGTACACCCTGGCTCTAGATGGCAGGTGTTGTCCAAGATTGGAAGCATAGCAAAATTACCTTTGGTAACAACGATAAACGAGTCACGGTTGACTCAACGGGCCATGTCAAGCCTGCCAAGGTATATGATGATTGGTCATCCACAACATATGACGAATCAGATAGCGTCCCAATCCAACCAAAAGGTCACTATACGAGACTGACATCCAAGGTACCCAACACACAAACATACAAGCCCAAACCCAAAGTATATACATGGGATGTGTATCTCGACGAAGTCTGGGATACAATTGACGACGATTTGATAAGTGAGGCACCAACACCGCCCACTCAAAAACCACAAAAACCTCGGTTACAAAAAACTAAAGATATCGATACAAAATTATTCGAGAGTCAAAAACAGATGCGTGAGAAGCTTAAACAACCAATCAAGCCCTTGTCCAAAGGGACAGAAACCAAACAATCCGACCAAGCTTCCACGTCCGGTAGTGAATCAACTCAGATGATTCCCAAAGTTCCCGAAACTTTTGTCGACCCACCTTTTGATATTCCACAGAAGTTTAAAGATTTTACACTGGATGACGTTGTTATCCAATTACCACAGCCACATCGGGAACCTACACCAAGTTCCAACTCCTTTGAAGGACTTGCTAAAACAATTCCACTAAACCTTAAAGATCTTGACGAGGAGATAGATCGAATAGTTCATGTTGGTGCACATTTGTCATCAACCCAACTTTTTGATTTGGAAACATTACTACGCAAATACAGGGATGTATTTGCATGGAATTATATAGAAATGAAAGGAATCCCACCTAAAATAGTGGTCCATAGGACTCCTTTAGAAGACAATGTTAAGTCTATTAGGGCTAAATCCTATCGATCTAACACTGTCTATCGTGAGAGGATCGACGAAGATATTAAGAAATTGTTGGATGTTGGCTTCATTTATGAAGTTCAACATACTGATTGGGTATCAACCATTGTGGTTGTACCCAAGAAAAACGACAAGCTTCGTATCTGTGTCGATCTCAAAAACCTTAATGCGGTTATGAAGAAAGACCATTTTCCCTTGTCTTTAACGACCCAAATCCTAGAGGAAATGGCAGGAGCTGAAGCTTTCAGCTTCTTGGATGGATTCAGCGGGTATTTCCTTGTTCAAATAGCCCCTGAAGATAAACATAAAATGGCCTTTGCAACATAGAACGGGGTTTATGCTTATAACATTATGCCTTTTGGATTATGCAACGCCCCTTCAACGTTCCAAAGGGTCATGCAACTGGTCTTTCAAGATCTGTTACATCAGATCGTGGAGATTTATCTCGACGATCTAGGTGTACATTTCTCCGCAGCTACGCACCTTGACGCCCTGGAGAAAATCTTCATTCGTTGTCGTAGATCTGGAATCTCACTAAACCTTGATAAATGCCAAATATGAGTCACCCATGGGGTCGTACTCGGGCATATAATTTCAAAGGACGGTATTTCTACCGACCCGTCAAAAATCAAGGTTATAGTGGAAATGCCCTTACCTGCAACAGTGAAGGAAGTATATGTCTTTCTCGGTCATACAAATTATTATCGCATCTTTATAATCGACTATGCCGGCAAGGCACGCCTCGTTTATTTAGTTGTGGTAGATCCTCGCTGGACCGAAGAACGAATTAAGGCCTTTGAACAGTTAAAAATTGCCCTCACCATGGCTCCCATACTCCGCTCACCAGATTTCACGAAAGAGTTCCATGTGTATATTGACGCAAGTAAGTATGCCATTGGAGGTCTTCTTGCGCAACCGGACGAGTATGGCAAAGACTTCCCAATACGTTTATTGAGTAGACAACTGGTGCCTGCTGAAGTAAACTATACAACCACCGAGAGAGAAGCATTGGCGATGGTCTATGTTGTGCAACAACTAAGACATTATTTATTAGGCCAGACCTTTACGTTCTACACAGACCATCAAGCCCTTCTATATATCATTAATAAATAATGTGAAACGGGATGTATAGCTTGATGGCTGTTGATTTTAGAGGAATTTAATTTTCGCGTAGTTGTTTGGAAAGGGACCCAACATTTCATGGCGGACCACCTTTCCAGACTACCAAGTGCTGAAAAAGCAACTGCACCAGTCAACGATGATCTCTCTGATGCATGCCTTTTTCAGATCGATGCTACACCCTTACGGGCTGAGGAGATCACTCAGTGCCTCACAACAGGCAGACTCAAAGAAGGCCTGAGTATGGCGGCAAAAATTTTCTTTTTGCTAAAAGCAGCGCCCTTTCAGTTAATTGCGAGAAAACTTTACAAAAGGGACGTTGACGGTATCATTTGTCGATGTGCTTATGAATCTGAGATACGACCTATCATATCTCAAGCTCATAAGGGCATTGGAGGTGGCCACTTTTCTGTTGAAGCCATAGCGAAGATTATCCTTCGAGCAGGACTGTGGTGGCCATCTTTGTTTAAGGACACGTTTGTTGTCATTAAAGCGTGTGATGTCTATCAACGAGCCAAGAAAAACACCAAAGTAGACTTCACGCCACTGACTCCCATTATAGAAGGCGAAGCCTTCCATAAGTGGGAGATTGACTTTGTTGAACCAATCAGTCCAGCAGCAAAACATACCCAAGCTCGTTACATCCTCATAGCCACAGATTACGCCACTAAGTGGGTGGAGGCTTGAGCAACGAAGGACGCCAACGCAAAAATAGTCGCGCGTTTTCTTTACGAAAATATTATTACACATTTTGGTTGTCCCATTGAGCTAGTTAGTGATCGCGGCACCCAGGCTGAATCAACTAACAAGATAATATGTAAAATTTTGACCAAGATAGTTGAAACCAATCATTCTGATTGGGAAACAAAACTTTTTTCAGGTATCTGGGCTTATCGCACCACCCTGAAGAAAGCCACTGGGTGGGTTACCCCTTTCCACTTAGTATATGGTCAAGAGGCGGTAATGACAGTAGAATTCTTAGTCTCATCATTACAAGTCATGTAAGATTTTTTAACAGATCTCTGTGAAAAAGCTGCAATCAAACAACAAGTCAAAACCAGGCTATTTACGTTAGCCCAGTTATGCGAGATGAGACTAATATCTTACCACGCACAACTAGTTAACAAACGACGCCAAAAGGCCTGGCATGACCATCACCTATGCAATAAAGATCTACACTTAGGTGACCAGGTGCTTCTTTATACATCAAAGAAGCACCCCGACAAATTGAAATTCAGAAGTGAGGGGCCGTATATTATTAATAAAATCTTTCCTAATGGTGCAGTCCAGCTGCAAACACTTGATGAGATACTCCTAGACACTGTCGTAAACGATGGTCGTCTATGATGGTATTACGAAGAGTTGTTCTTTGTTGACCCAATTTAACATCTTTTATCTAGTATATATTTTACATTTATTTTATTTTCTTGCTTGTAATTCTCGTTTTGCATGCCTGTTTTTCACCTCGTTCCTTGTTTATACTTCATACCATTACTTATGCATTTTATTTTTCATGTACATACTCATGGGTCATGGATGTTCTAGATCAACAAATGATAGGCTACACCATAGAATTGATTCTGACACTTTTAGCCACCTCATTTCTGTCTGACTGGTATCTCAGGCATACAAACATTCCTGGAGATACACCTTTTTCATACGAACTTCTACTTTGAGCCACAATCATATTTTCCTTTTGAAGTTCTTCACTTGCATCAAACAGGTCCATTCCTTCATAATGAGGTTTTCTCAAATCTCAACTGAAGTGTTTCTCTCATATCTCAACCGGAGCACTTCGCTCAAATCTCAACCAAAGTGCTTCTCTCAAATCTCAACCAAAGCATTCGCTCAAATCTCAACCGCAACGTTCAGTCAAATCTCGACCGACACGCACCTGTCAAATCTCAACCACAGCGTTTCTCTCAAATCTCAACCGAAGCGTTCAGTCAAATCTTGACCGACACGCAATTTTCGAATCTCGACCGGAGCGTTTCTCTCAAATCTCAACCGAAGTGCTTCTCTCAAATCTCAACCAAAGCGTTCAGTCAAATCACAACTGACGTGTTTTTGTCAAATCTCGACCGGAGCGTTTCTGTCAGATCTCAACCGGATAGTTTCTGTCAGATCTCAATCGGAACGTTTCTGTCAAAACTTGACCAGAGCGACCTATTCGACCTCAACTGGCACAAACTGTTAAGTCTCGACCGAAGGCCCCAAATTAAAATCTCACGAATCGCACATCCCATCTCGCTCGAAACCGGAAGACGGCGACCATAAATGCCCTCACCTCGTCGCCATTCGCACCTCAGCGAAGTGCAACTAGCATTTTCTGGCGACGATCTGCTAGTGATTTCCTTGCTACCATGACCGATCCTGGCGCTTGACTGTTCAATGTTTATGTTATTGTCTTCACACCATCTCTACAGACTATCAACCACCATCATTACCATTCCATTGAGAGCTCCATCACCAAAACCTTACAACCTAACATCGCCAGCAGAATACATCATCTTACAAGTTTTCACATGCTGAGGAGTAGTGTCATGCAAGCACTCATCACGCTCCCGTTACACTATTGAACATCATCACAATCAACATCACAAACCGTGTACTTTCCTCCCAGTTCTTCTCTCACACATATCCACCTTACAAAATCACCATCCTTGACAAACACCCACACATCTTCTATTTTCTGATATTCCACTTTCCAACCTTATTAACTCCACCTCATTTTGTTCCCACCCTTTTTACATCATATTTCGTTTGCCACCCACATTCCACACTGTTCTGTCCAACACAACCCACTTCCACACACCTTCCTTTCCAAACCTCCATCTTTTACAACCATGTTTCATACTGCATCATACATCCCTCCCCACACATATTCCAAACCCTTCTACACCCCCATTTTTACTTCAGTCTCGACCGAAGCCACTCCTTCAGTCTCGACCGGAGCCACTCTTTCAGTCTCGACCGGAGCCCGTCCATCTATCTCGACCGACACCGTCCTTCAAATCTCAACTGACACCGTCCTTCAAATCTCAACTGACACCGTCCTTCAAATCTCAACCGACGCCAGTCTACCAAATCTCAACCGACGCCAATCCACCAAATCTCAACCGACGCCCTTAACATTGTCTGAACTCTCAACCGACTCAGTTTTTTCATAACCTTATTTCTTCCATTTCTTCACCATGTCGACCAATCCCTATGGGTTCTCGTGAGGACCAAATGCTATCTCATGGACACTCCAAAAGATAGAGCAAATGGCATACTTCAAGTATATCGATCCCTCTGTGACAAAGTGGAAGAATAAAGATGGGTATAGAGTGGAAGCCATCAATGACCAGCAGCTCCAAGCAGCATGTGCCTATCTCACCAGATGCACACAAAAACCATGGACAAAAGTGTTGAGAGTACCCATGTCCCTGTTTCACATGATGGCGGATTCACGACTGCATGCCCAGAATTTCTATGATTGGGCACAATTTGCTTCGAACTGCCTACATGACTGCCTTAAGAACAAGCAGCTGATAACAATACTCGGATATCTCTTGATAGATATCACCCTCCACCAAGTCCAGAACGGACAAAAGCTTCAACAACACTTGCAGCATGCGGACAAGGCATGGGAAATTCCCATTGAGTCAAAAAAGTCCAAGCATGCACGATCAAGGGCCACTTCACCATCGGGATCCCAGCCTAAACGTGTAAACACCAATATTCTCCCTCTGGTACAGAAGCAAAGAAGCCCACAACCGGACCCACAAGCAGCTGCAACCTCCGGAGCTCAAGAGGCCAATACCTCCAAGGCCCAGTTGCCAGACACAAGGCAACAAAGGATGCAAAAGAAGCTTCAAACTGGAAGCACATCACCAGTGGGATCAGTTTCAGATGATTCCACCTCAGATGATGGAAGCTCATCCACAGCCTCACAACAACACTTGTCGCCCTCACATGTCATCGATGGGGGTGATGGAGCAACTACCTTTACACCAGCACTTGACACAACAGTATCTCAAGTCACCGGTCAGCCAAATAAAGTCACCACCCCACCCACACTGATTATCATGCCAACGCCACCAACATCACCATCGGCACAAGGCTTTTTGGGGGGGGAGGAGTGGGGATATCCAGTCCCCAGGTCATGGAAGCGGCTCAACAACCACAAGACCAACAACCACATGCCTAGCAAGTCCACACATTGGACACATCGCAATATTTTGATGTTGCGGACCTGATGGAAATAAGCGACGACGATTTAGAGAAGGAGAAGCAGCCAAAAAGAAGTCTGACCCCTCCACTAACCACCACCACCACAACAGTTATTAACATCATTCCTCCACTCCCTCCACCTCCACCTCTACCTCCATCTTCAGCTCTAACCCAACGTTTATTTTTTGTTTAGCCTCACCATCCCACACCCCAATCAGTACCCAACCCTCACCAACCCTAAGAAGCTCACCGAAGCAGCCAAACGCTCAATGATTGGCCTATCCGAAATGAGCTACCATATGCATTGGTTGGTTAGCCAATATCAAATGCTCGAGTGCAGGGTCCAGCATCAAGACCAAGAAATTGTGCAATATCAGAGGCTGGTCAAAGAGAAAGAAAAAGAGACAGTAGAAACCAGATCCGTGATGGTCGGGCAGAAGACCGCTTTGGAAGAGGTCCAGCAGCAACCGAAGCACCAGATGGTCCAAATCGACCAAGTACGTGACGGATCATCGGGTGCAATGACAGTCGATGCTCCTCTAGTCAAGCCCGAGGATATTCAATTCCAGGCCCCACAGGCCTCAGCCATCCGGATGGAAAAGTATGTAAGGCTAATCTAAGAACGAGAGGCCGAAAAGTTGAAAATTTTTGAAAACATTGTGGCCAAGCAAGAGAAGACCATCCTGGAGTCCCAGAAGTAGCTGGAAGATACCACGAAGACCCTACAGTAAGTCTTGGACAAGGTGAACCAATTATAGGACACGACGTTCAAGGCCCAAGCAAGCGCTCAATCAACGAAGCCATGGGACGATGAATGATGGAGCATGAAATCAGGACAAGCAAACCCAACCTTCAGAAGGTAGCTCGGGATCGAGTGGCCAGAGAGCCGATACTGTTTCCAGAACTTTTCCCTGGCCCCCTCCACCTTTAACCCCTCCTCCTACTCTGAATTTAATTTTTCCAAAACATTTATTCCAACTTACCCGATTCTTTCATCTTCCCTCTCTCCATCGCCTCCTAGCGAAATAATGGGCCCATTAAAAGGTCCAGCTGACACATACAAAGTCCGACGGGACGAGTTCCTCCAACAACTCCACTCCCCCCATGCGGCGTATAACTTGTTGATCCCACCTCCTCCTAAACCTATCACCCCCGCTCCCCTCTCTCCAGATCATTCCATTCCAGACCTTCCAAAAACTAACACCGACATGGGGAGTGATGATGACTTCCTGGCAGATTAACCAGAGACAAGAAGATTCTCACCCAAGCAAGACACGGTCGCAACTGAGCCGTCGACAGGCGAGAAAGCCAAAGAAAAAGATACGGGCACCAAAGCCCTAGATGATTATCTGACGAGGCCATCCCAACCGCGTAGGACAACTTCCCCTACCAGGGCCAGAGTCAAATTGGGCGCTGACACAAGAGAGTCAGAAAAGTTTGAGAGGAAATACCCTCACAACATGAGGGGAGACAAAGAGGACGTAGATCAAAGCCAATACTCCACCAGGGTTGAGATCATCGCAGCGCTACAACCGCAACCAGAGTGGCGGAATAAAGTCCTGAAAGATAGCAGGCAACTCTAGGAGTATCTGAGGGCACCAGCATGGAAACGAGTGGATCTCTTAAACATGCCACTCAAACGCAGAAATCCATGGCCTGTAGAAAAGCCATGAGTGGAGGTGGTAAACTGGCCAGTCATTTCAAAAATTTCAGAGAGAACCTCCCCCGATGATTTGAGGCTGCAGCTACTTGACTTCGGGCACAAGTACAAAACAAGTACCGATCTTTGTGTGCAAAAAAGTGCTGAATATTGCAAATCTATGGCCTTTCTGATGTAGCAAAATTGTTTCTGGGATCGAGGCTTGGATCCCATTAAGATCAACCCGAATGTAGCCCTCAAGTCGGAAGAAGACCATGAGATGATGGCCATGCTATACTACAGAGCGGCCTTCATGTCATCGCATTATGTGACCACGGTGGAGGACTGGCAAGAAATGGGCTTTGTGGAGAAGATAAGAGAATACCTGGGGCCTCTCAATTTCGGAAGTAAGCTCCGCTTCCAAGTTTTTGAAGCCTTGGGACGAAAGATGAGCGAGAGAAAGCAAACAACACGACGACGAGGCGAGTAGGAATCGCAAGAAGTTCTCAGGAAGGCTGAAATGTAGCGACTAATTGAGAGACTTCCAATTTGAAAAAAATAAGTTTTGCGGATGATAAGCACCTAGTTTTACGAAAGCAAACGAAGATCCACACTTTTTCAAGTGCCAATCGGAAAGACATCATCGGTGTTGCAGTGGGTCCTACAACAGAATAGGGGTGGATAATGTTAGCAGATTCCAGAGAATCCCCAAATGCCGAGCCAAGCCGAAGACACAGAATACCTCTCACCCATGACCGTCAAACAGAAGCGAAGTGCATTCAAATGACAATAAGCATTCATCTACATTATACACAGATAGAAAAGCGTATTGCTACTATATTACACTGAAGCACAACAATGAGTTACAACCAATATGGCAGCGTAACTTGGAGACTCAAAATCATTCGTCTCATGCACAGAGCATCACATAGAGTGTGCTATGAAGGTGTATTTATACACCAGATCTAATTACAATAAATGTTTGCAATCTAATTAAGTACTTTGTTGTACTCAGGGAGTAGTTGAACTACAATGACAAAATCACATATGTACATTAAATACATGGCCAAGCGATTGGGGATCATTGACGTGGACGAGAACATCGCACATTGACGTTTCTCGTCGGACACTTCGGTTGATGAATGAAGTTGTCGAAGAAGTCAGAGACTTCAGAGACTTCGAAAACTTCGGTTGATGAAATTAGCTGAAGAAGTTGGAGACTTTGGAGACTGTGATGTGGAGTGACATGATTGTCCAAGAAGTCGAGGAAGTCGGAGATTTCGAAGACTTGATTGAAGAAGTCGAGGACTTTGAACAAATGTGAGTTGTACTCGCTTTCCATAGCTTCTTGCCACTTCACAACATCCTTGGAGTTAATTGCTTCGACTAGGGTCCTTGGTTCTTCTGATGAAGTCCAGAATGATTGAGGTGTATATCTCTTAGGAACTGTCTAAGTCCGTGAGGATTGACTAGGATGCGATGGTGCTTTTTCTTAAATTTCTCCAGATCTACTCAAGCTAGCTTGGTCTAGTCTGGTGACAGGTATTGTCGGCTGCTCGACTTCTGTAGCTGTAGCTGCAAGTTCTGTAGAAGAAGCATTATCATTGGAAGATTCCATGCTACGTAAAATAGGATGAAATGACATAGCATCGTTTATCGATGGTTGTTTAGAATCATAGTATGTATGTTCTTGGAAGATTACATCCCTAGAGACAAATGCTACATTGGTGGATGGATCATAAACTTTGTAAGCTTTATGTTCATTGGGATAGCCAATGAAAATACATTTATTATGATCCAGCTTCTTCCTAAGCTGTTTAAGAATGTGAACAAAACATACACAACCAAAGATTTTTAAATGGCTGACACTAGGCTTGTGTCCATGCCATATTTCATAAGGAGTTTTGTTGTTGACGGCTTTAGAGGCATGGTCCTAACATTGACGACAGTAGACTCAATTAGAAACCTAGAGGAGGGAGTGCTTTGAACAGGTTTTCCTCATGATGAGCTAGACCCTTGGACACGATGGATGAGAGTCAATTCCAACCTATGTTACGGGATGTCTGCCAACTGATCTGAGAAGGAGCCCCGCACTATTATTTCTACACCCCGACACTCTATCCTCGCCTACATCCTGGAGATACCTTATTTAGAATACAACATTGTGGGGGGGGTATAGCTATTTCGATGCATATGAGTTCCTAATCGACAGATTCTGGTACCTAACTTATGCCACTTCCACGGACTATACAAGAGTCACCCAACCCCTCCTACCCTTTGAACTGCCAGTACAATCACCCGGATCAGCCGACATTACCAATAGGCGACTAGAACGAAATCTAGAGAAGAAGATAGGGATGAAGATAGTACCGATGATCCCTCTATGGATTTCCACCTAGAAGGATGGACGATCTAGAGGACGAAGAGATTAGACCACAAGATCAATAAGATCAAAGTCACTAGCAACCCTCCTTGCAACCGTATCTCTGAGAGCTTGGAAAACCCTCATCGGCTGGGGAGCACGGGGTGGTTGAGACGGCCCTTGGGATTGGAAGCGGTATCCCTCAATCACTCACGTAAGGGCAGTGTGGGCCCTTCCCCTTTTAGGGCTTTCCGGTGAGACCAGTCCGAAATTTTCCTAACATTATTTTTGCTCTAGATTACAAATCTCAAGTTTGAAAATACACACTGTGATAAATTTTCAAATTGGGTTTGATTCTCTCCAAAACAATAACATCACTTTCATGTATATTCAACTGTCATGAAACATTGGGAGAATCATCACCTAACACTGGGTGGATCAAAGCTACAAAGTTAAAGAAAGAAACAATTATAGTCCAAAACTATCCACAATTTCTCATAGATAATTCATAAATGCTTCTTGGTAAAAATACCCTTAGAATACTTAAAATTCTTAGGCATAATAGTTCAACCTGCTAGAATCTCTAAGAGATCTATCAAGTTCCAAATGATTTTAACTTAGTTTTGAGTACTCCAAATACTCTCTTGAGTAAATTTCCCTGTTTCTAGCATCTCATGCTAGAAAATAGCAACTATTTAATCTTAATAGATTTGTCTGTCTCTTTAACAATTGGAGATCTAGACTAAAAATTGTACACAAGCACTTACAGACTACAATTTGTAGTAGATTATCATCCACTAAAGTAAGCAAAGTCTCCACAAGTAAAATAATCTACTTTATGAGAAAGCATGTGAGACATATACATTCTCAATAAAATTACTGGAATAAAGAGAATTAGATTTTTCAAGTCACTAATCTAAAGCATTGACTCATTCAAAGAGATCAAGAATTACTCATCATTCTTAAGAATCATCACATTTTCTTATAATTCTCTGATAATAACTAAGTACATATTAATGATCCGTCAACCATAAATATTTAGAATCTTATGATTCATCAAACATAATTCACTGGATTCCATAACCACACTCAATTATTAAAAGACACTGGAGTATATGTTCAATATCCAACTTGAAAATTTAAGAATCATTCAAAAAAAATTCTAGGAAAAATACTGGATTATAAGAATATTTTTCAAACCAAATTTTTAATAGAAGTGCGAGTTATCCAAATTCTACATTATTCAAAGAGATAAGGCATATCAAAATCATACCAATAATTGTCTTCAACTACAAAAAACTTCAAATTCTTATCTAGAATTGAATCTTGGTATACTAAATTTCGTTGAATTCCATATGAATTTAGTTGTCATTCTTGGAATCATTAGGATTTTTTATCGAATTGAGCTCTTTGGGAAAACAATAACTAACAAACTGAGTCAATTTATCAACTGAGAAATGCTCTATACCAAGAATTTTCTATATTCTATGCACATAATCGTTATTGATGGATCTTGATGGCTTACAAATTATGCGTCTTATAAGTACTATATACCAAAATGAACAGTAACTGGTCTTGTTAAATTCTCTTCACAATGCTCATTTATCCAATTAACTCTAGACAAGAGTAACCTAGCTACTATTAATCATCAATGATTTCGAAATATCAAATGTCTAGGTGCCAATGTCGGTTATACTAGTATATCACCAAAACTTAGATCTTCTTCTAAATCATCTTTGAGTCAAGGAGTATTCTTTCACAAAAATACTTATTAACCTATAAGTAATCGCTTCAAATAATACTTGCTCACATGCGTAGATGTTCACCAATTGGTTTAAGTATATGATATAAACCTAGTAACAAAGAGCACATAGTAGATTCTTACAAGTCTAATTATGTGCATATGAGAATAATCTCACTATGATCTAATGCATGAATATATATCAATATTTGGTAGATCCTCTTTGCATATGTTACTCACATCTCTAATTGAGAATCTTGTAACTCAATTTGCACAATGAAATTTCTATTTCTCAAGAGTAAATAACATATCTGAAAAATATTTGAGACAAAAATATATCTACTAGAGTTTTCCAATCCAGCTACCAATATAGACATTCAAGATTCAAAACTTACTTCAATCTTGAACAAAACTGGGATTAGTAACTTTTGTTCCAACTTCCAACCCTCCTCTAGTTCTAGATTGCTCCTTGCAACCTTAGAGAATTTTTCCATTACTTCCAGATAGTTCCATTTCTGTAGCTTACTTTGGATTTGTCTGAAAATGCTTTCAGGTACTCACATCCTCATACATATCTAGCTTCTTCCAAAAGTTGTGCAACCAATGAATCCTCTGATAGAATTGATCCCGTCACTTCACCCCCCGAAATTGCATAATTTCAATAAGTGGAGAAATGACATATGAAAATATCCAAACCCATGAAAAGTCAGTAATATGTGTTTTCCACACAGGATTTTATTTATTCGAACCAGGACTTAAGAATTGCTTCAACTAGTTGATAGATCTCAAAATCTTCAACTATAGGTGAAGATGACCGTGACCTCATAAACCAACTTATTACATCTCAAAAGGCCATTCACTTTCAAGCCAATGTCGTTTTAAAAAATAACCGACAAAATTTGAAGAGCTGAAAACAATTTTGGCTCTTTTTAAAAATTTATGTATAGGTCCATTCGAACATGCAATGATTTACGAAAAAATTGACTTTTTTTTACGTAAACTGCCTATTTCTCATTACATAACTGAAAAAATCATTTTTTGATTGCTTTTCACCAGAATTGTACTCATGCATGAAATTTTATCTCGAAAAATATCGTAACACACCGTGCTATAAGCAGCTCATGATATCATAGTGCTACCAAGAGCCATCTCCATTGAATTGTCCAACGGATGGGCCCAAAGTCAAAATCAAGAGTTTGAACATGGGGCTCCAAGATATCTCGAGTCATTGGGACAATCGATTAGGATATACTTGCATTCTAAAACTGTGATCATCAAATCCGATACCTCAGATATCATAGTGCTACCAAGGGCCATCCCCATTGAATTGTCCAACAGATGGACCCAAAGTCAAAATCAGGAGTTTGAACATGGGGCTCCAAGATATCTCGAGTCATTGGGACAATCGATTAGGATATAGTTGCATTCTAAAACTGTGATCATCAAATCCGATACCTCAGATTTGCGGTTAGAACCCCCCTTCTATCTCAGTGAGGAGGACCATTCTATAAAAAGTGGGCATCTTTGTCCGTCTCCATTGAATGGGGACTCTAAGAGCACCTTTTCATTGCAAACCCTCTCACCACCCCCTCAGAGTGACCTAATACAACAACACACGTTGCTCAACGGGTGAGAGGGTTTGCAATTTTTTCAGAAATTAGCCCTTGGAAAGACGGATCTCAGGTGGAAGGACGACGTAAGGTGATGGAGTGTGCGGGTCAGGGGTGAGCATGGAAGGACCCATGCCTTAAGCCTTAGGGAGCTCTACTTTTTGGGCTTTTTAGGGCTCTTTCAACTTTTTCACTCCTCCCTCTTTCTCTCTTCGTTTTACTCCACCCTTCTTTTTCTTTAAGCTCCTCCTCCTTTTTACTCCTCCCTCGCGGCTTCAGCTTCTATTTGGATCGCGGTTTTGGCGAACATGAAGAGCACTGACTCCTCATCGCACTCAGAATCAGTGCAGGACATGCAGCAGCAGCAGCAGCAGCGGGGGATGGCCAGCAGCAATGGAGGCAGCAGACACGGTGCCCATGAGGACTACAACAACAATGAGTATCACGACCAAGAAGCAGTGGATTCAGTGGATGAAGAAGACGCTCTTCCCTCCGGCTCTGTGTCCTACCACACGCCCTCTCCCCGGCGAGGCTCCAAGTCATCCTCACTCATGTCGCTGGCGTTTCCGTTGTCCAGAGTGAAGCGGCTGATCAAAAGCGAGGGTGAAATTCAGTGGGTGGGCATGGAAGCTGCCTTCCTCATCGCCAAGGCTGCGGTGAGCCATGTTAGATCTTTGCACTCTGTTCTTGTATAATATTGCATGCTGTGATCCAGAAAAGTCTACTCATAATTTGTTGGATCGTTGTGTGATGTTGTGCATTCGCTTCTTATTCTTTGAATTTGGGGTTTCATGGATTTTGCTTTTGTGTCAATTTTCGGCTGCATATGTGGCCTGCTTTGTATAGGCGAAAGTCCTTGTCCGAGGGCTGAGTCTGAGGGCCGAGTGCTTTCTGGATTTCAGGACCCGGGCCTGGTAGCCCGAGGCCCCAGGTGCTGAAATTTGGGGAGTCCTGATTCCTGAGGCCTGGGGCTTTCCCCAGCATAAAAACCATCTTTGATGGTCCAGGGAGGAAAGGTTTCCCACCAAGGCGAAAAAGAAAAAAACCAATTCACGTAAAAAGTAAAAAAAAATTACGTGCACCTTCCGGTGCTGGGAAGGTGGATGTAAAAAAATTTGCAAAAAAAAAAACAATTCCGTGCATTCCTTCTGAGGAGGTTGCGGCGTCTTCTTCACAAAAATGTAAAAAATGATTTTACTTATGGTGGAAGGCCCTGCCTTCCTTGCAGGGAGGGCCCTTGCCCGAGGGCGGGAGCCTGAGGGCAGGGCCCCGACCTGCAAGGAAGGCCCGAGGTCCTCGGGCCTTCCACAACGTACTGCCCTCCCACACCGTAATGCCATGTGAGAAGGTAGAGAGAGAATGTGCATTCGGGGAAGGGTGCCCTCGCACTTATTATTCTAACTGTACACTGTACTGTGGCGGGGCCCACTAGCAATAATAAACCATGTATAACCCATTATGCAATTGATGCCTCTAGCCACACAACATTCTGCCCAGTTCTGACTCCCCAAATTTTTTAGGCTTGGCCCCTGTTAACCCCAAAAAGATTCAAATTGGGCAGAATATCTTTTCCCCCTAGGCTTCCAAGCCTAAAAAATTGTGGACCGGGCAGAATGTCTCGTCTCCTGCAGCGTCCACAGTACACAATTGTGGATTTACTTCCAATTCTTTTTATCATGATTGTCATAGCTTCCATGACTGCAAAGTTAAGTAAAATGGGGTAAATGCAAAAAAGAGACTCTCCATTATCAAAGCATGGTGCTCTGATTCCACGATGTGATCACACTTTCTTTTTGGCAGAATCAGCCAAAGGTACCATTCACATGGTTGGTCATAGCAGGGATAGAGCAAATGTTCAATGCTCACTATAATCCGGAGCCTTCCCCTCCACCCGAAGCCTCCAGGTATGCGACAGGTTGCTTATAGCAGGTATAGAGCAAATGCTCACTATGTTACTAAGCCTTCACCCCCACCTGATATCATCATAGTGAGGACTACAAGACTCAAAGTCCAGCACTTGGTTGGATGAACGGCCTCGGGCTTAGGTCTTTCCATGCGACCCAGTCACCTGTTATGGACGTCAGCATGGAAAACGGGTGAGGGACTGTATGTCTGAGCCTTGCCATGGAGCAACCCGTTGCACAAAATCCCTGACCTGCCACAAGAGGGAGAGCCATCTTTCTTGACATCGCTCTGAACAGGTGAGGGGGTCTCATGGAAAGTAAGAGACAAGGTCCGCCTCAGCCTGGACCATCCACAGAGCATCTCATGGCATGGAGCATTCTAGGTCACATAATGCCATGTGAGCAGGTTTCCTTTCTATTATGCGACCACCTCCAGGAGCAGAATGTCCTTCCACTTTTCTCTCTCCTCCAGAATCCGTCACTCTTCTCTAGAATGTGTGTTCTCTCTCTACGGAATGTGTGCTCTCCTCTCTTTACGGAATGTGCGTTCTCTCTCCTGCAAAGTGAAAATTCTGCCATGTATTATGACACCTGATTTTTTGCCCATGTGCCCACCAAAAAAACATATTATACTCAGTAATCGACCCAGAAAATTGGCAGAATAAGCCACATAATCCATTACTGAATTAGATTTGTTGCAGCCTACCATTAGCATCATGGAACAGGCTAAGGCTGGCACATTCCATCGTTTTTAACCCACGGAAGGAGGTGATGGCTTGCCCAGGCAGAATGGACTGTCCCTTAATTCATTTACCCACTTGTTACTCCCTATGCAGTTATGAAAGTTACGACCATTAATATCATGGAATGGGCCATTCCACTACAGCCTTCAGCCCATGTAGGCTCACCCTGGGGGCTCAGATTGGCCTGTTTCTGTGGGCCTTACCCGGCAGAATGGGCCAGGCCCGGCCCATTTCAAAATACAGAATGAGCATTCCCATTCTTGTCCTTCCCAGCGTGAGTGTGAGCGGAACATGAGTGGGTTATGCTATGGCAGGTGCATGTGAAATACATATGATAAACAAGCACCTGATCTCACATCTAAGGTAAAATCCCCTAGACACACGGAGGTGAAGAGCCAAGAGGCACTCTAACCTTGCCTGACATAAAAACCAAAGATGCCTCTCCAGAAAACCTGAAAAGAGAAACAGAGAAATGGTAGCGGGGTTTACATCCATAAACCCCATGGAGAATTTTCTGCTGAATAAAGTTCTACCAAATACAAAAAATAATCTGATGGAGGTTTTCTTGTGTTGTTGAAGCTCTGTTCTTAACTACATTTGGTTGGTTTGTGATGTCATCCCAGCTCCCTTTGCGCTTTGTATGTGCAATGTTATCTGGACTATATGGGTGACGAGAGTTCAATTCCCACTGTAGTGAATATGTGACCTGCTAAGCAGGTCACAAACTGAATAGAGCAAGGAATTGTTCTTATTCGCAGGTGTGAATTGCTAGTAGGCAAACAAATTTGCACTCAGAATCTGGGTGGCTCTCTTGAGCCAACAGATTTGCACATGGGAATCTAACAGAGTTTTGTTTCATTCACAAGTTGACATGTGCTACTATGCTATCAGGGCAGGCATCATCTGGGGAATTGGTCAGTGACGTGCCTTTTAGGGACAACCGTGGAGCCTGCAGGAGCCCATTTGTTTTTGTGTCAATTATGTGAAGTTTTGAAGTAAATGCTAATATTTCTCAAACATATCTGTTGAAAGTGTTGTACTCTTGTCATGGCTCCACGCATGCTTTCCACTCATCTTCTATGGAGCTCAGGTTTAGAAACATTGCAGTGATGAGTTACAAAAAGTTACTGTCTTTGTTGAGTGATTCTCTTTAAGCCTCTGGTTCTATTTTATTTCATAAAGGGTACAATTCTTTCATATATTTTTTTTATTTCAAGAAACGTCCCTATACACCCAATCCTTCAAATGATTTTGACATGAAGTGGTTATTTGCAGGAGCTTTTTTTGGAAAAATTTGTGGAGGATTCTTTTGATCAGATGACAGACAATAACCGAATGTACTTAAGCTATGGAGACCTCTGTGAGTTTGCTTTTGCTCAAGACATCTTTATGGCAACTTCAGCAAAAGTACATTATAAAATGGTAGACATTCCAAATGCCAGTGCATGAATATGAATCTCGACTTCATCTTGCTGTCATTATGCTACGTATTGGTTGCTGTCAGCTTTGCTCATGTACTACATTATGCTGTTGTAAGTTTTGCTACATATGAGTCTTTTAAGATCATGACTTATAAATCGGGTTTCTCTCAGCTTTTTATTATAGATCTTGGCATTGACTGTGCATTTTGTGTTAATTTTTATTCTGGTCTTTGCAGCTTCCCATGTCATGTCTACAGAAAGGTTGGAGTTTCTTGCAGGTAAATGCTTTTGGGGTTTTATATCCATCTTTGTAGGGACTGCATTATTACGTTACACATTACAATTCATAGAAATTTTTTCCTCCGCTAGTCTGTGTTCATACGTAATCTTCATAAGGTTTTGTAATCGTCATGGTGAAATCTAAAAGCTGCTTGTTTTTGTCTAGATTTTGTACCTGAAAAGGTTGCAGCATCAATCGCTTTGTCAACTAAGATTGAGACAGACAATTGATGGTTTAAGAAGTCGATTTCATGTTATATCTTGCATGTTTTTGAAGAGCGCACGCCTTCTGATATCATATTTTCAAGCACAATCCGTGTTCCCTCGTTAAAATTTGAGGTAGAACTTGTCCATTGTACTGCAAATGGCTCAACGGTTTATGGCAGGCATATTTTTTTACTTCATTGTTGATAAGGGGAACAAAAGAATGGTTAAGAATCGGTTGTTTTTTGAGGTTCTTTTCATATCATAGCTCCTTTATGACTATGCAGTAAAGTATATTTGATGGGGCTTCATATATCAAGTTGAATACAAAAGATTTCAGATCATTCAACTGAACTAGGCCACCTTCTGGGATTAGGTTATCCTTTCCACCCAGTCAAATACCAGCCTAAAATTAGGTATACAGTGGGACCAAAGGATTTCGCCAGAGGCATACAGAGGATTGGGCACGAAAAGAGGACATGGACAGTGTCACAATATTTATTATGAAGACTGCTGTAGTGTTTGAATTCTCAATACAAGTCGCTCCCTGCAAAGATGTCACTCAAAAACTGTTATATACATATTTTTAGGTGCATTCTGTGTTGAAACCTCATATCTTGTGCAACTATTTTTTTTGAAATTTTTGAATCCCTTAATCCACATGTTTCTTTCTTGTTCAACTAGGCATGGAATGCGTGCCAATGAATTTTTTATCCTTGTGTTGCTTGGATTCTATTTTGGTGAAATTACAGGGATGCTGACTGTTTTTCTTGGCAAATGATCAGAAACTATGAGATTGGAGAAGAAAATCCATCATTAGATGCTTGATGGAAGAGGCTGAATGATTGAATGTTTTTTCTAAGCTTTACCTATTCATGTTACTAATTAAATTTGTGAATGTGGATTTATTCCAATCTCACAAATAGATATAGAGGTTTGACTGAGTAAGTTCAGGGGTAGAATCCTTGGTGGGGCTGCAATTTCTTAATAGTCAATCGTCACAACCTTTTCAAATTAGAATTATTCTCAATAAATGCATTCTTTGCTCGAAAATGAGATGTAAAAGAGGAGATATTGATCATAAGAGATTACTTGAAACCATAGTTGCACTGCGTTTCTGAAACGCGTTCAGAAATGCGTTTCCGGAAATACGGAATTTTTTTTCAGAAACATTTTTTTTAATTTTTTTTTTTTTTTGGTTTTTTTTTGTGCAATATGGGTATCAGGTGAAAGCTCTAATTAAGAGCAAAATTACTGTGTATTTTGCCAAATGTTTCGGGTGCAGGATGGTCTAGTTTAGGTGCATTAACTCCCAGGTTTACGCTTTAACTCCCAGGTGCATTAATAAAAAAACATGATGCGCCAAAATTCTCCCTCTGTCTCTCTCTCGCTCCCTCACTCACTCACTCTTTCTCTCTCGCTCGCTCGCTCTCTCTCTCTCTCTCTCTCTCTCTCTCTCTCTCTCTCTCGTTATCTCTCTCAGATCCAACAAACTAAACAAAAATGCTGAATCATGCTAAACAAAAACCATGCTAAGTGTTCTGAACCAATCACCATACTGCATCGTCTTGAACCGTACTGAAGCATTTTTCAACCATACTCTCTCTCTCTCTCTCTCTCTCTCTCTCTCTCTCTCTCTCTCTCTCTCTCTCTCTCACACACACACACACACACACACACACAAAGAACAGTACTGAATCGTTACACTGCTATGAATAGGATTTTCGTAATATATAATATCGAGCCACATGGCACCAAAATGGAGTACAATGATGTTCTATGAACATAATGAAAACTACACAACTAAGGCTCGTCAGAGTCATGGTAGGAACCATTATCTGAATCTGTGCCTGATTGCAGATCCCAAGCGTTTGTAGATGAATCAGAACTGGAAGGAGCCATATGTCGTGGTGTGGCCCTGGCTCTACCCTGTGCTCTGGCTCTCTGCTGCGTGCTCTGGCGCTGGATCCTCCCCCTGCCTCTACCTCTGCCTCTGCCTCTCTCCCCTCCTCTTCCCCCCCTCTGCCTGCCTACAACTCAATGTCAACACTTGCAAAAAAAACAAGCCTACACTTACCAAAAATCGAAAACTGATCGTTTCGATCTGCACGAAGCTCAGATCCCCCTGGCACTGTGCACACCACCTCCGTATCGCCGAGTAGATGCATGTCGACTATCCACACGCCAAGATCCGACGCCTACAGCTCAAAACAAAAAAATTTACCTCCTCCACGGCTGGCGCGATTCTGGCCGTGAAGAGGTGTTGAAAATTTTTAATTTATTGATTTTTTTTTTGTGCGATTCTGGAATGCGATTCTGGGGGGAGAATCGCGTTTTTCAGAAACGCGATTTCCGAAACGCCCAGTCCCAGAATCGCGATTTTGTGCAACTATGCTTGAAACTTATCAGTGAATGATCTGTAGTTTAGTTTGATTAGCTTCCAATTTTTTTAAATCCACCTTGTAAAAGTTTTCAACTAGTCCATTAGAAGAAATTTCTTTTTAAGTAACTTAATTGAATTTTATTTGGTAGTTTTTTCAGATGTAAATAGTATTTTAGTTATTTAGAGTGTATCTTAAAGAATTAAATTTGTAAATCACATTACCTATGGATCTAATCAAAGGGTCATATTACCTATCAATGACTTTCTAATCAAAGGGTCATATTACCTATCAACAACTTGTTTCCTTATCAATGATGTATGAGAGAGATCTATTGAGAGAATTCTTAGCTAGAGGTATGCAAGATGATGTGGTGACAACTTTTGAAGCTTGAAACTCATCAATTTGATGGTTATTGCAATACACATCTTTCAAATGAGTCCTTTCTTTAATTTTGCACAATCTTGTAATATGAATGGCAAACCTTGGTGCAAGTGCCCATGGATCAATCAAACATTTAGATATGACTTTTTTTAGTACAATTCATGGAGATTACACCAGATTGCCAAGTTTAGAGTAACATTGAAGTGATACAATCTTAGCCACAATCAGAATAGCAATGACAAGCATATGTTCAACACATGCAAAATAGCTCCAAGCTAACATTTCATTCCACAAGATCATGGAATTGATATCGTAGTTTTTGTGAAGAAAGCGAAATTGACATTTCAATCACATGAATGGCATCATCGCTTGGAACCATGTTTCTATCTCTCAGGTACTTGCTCAACTACAAGTATTGCACAATCAAGATGATCAACGAGCCAATAGGCCTCCACAAGTGGTTGTGCAAACAATTACTCTTTGGTGTTGTCAACATGTGGGTTTACAAAGTATCAAACTTGTGTGGGCGAGCCAACCTCAAGCATGATACACCAAACTCGGCACATGTGGGAAGATTGCAAACAGCTGTAGTGGAATATTCGCAAGCACTGGTCCTTCAGAATCATGCTAAGGAACACTTGCATGGCTAGCTTGAAAATGTGAATGGGTAGGACGTTGATTCGAAAGTCATAAATTGAATCATGGATGACCAAGCTTAATATGTATATTGGACAACTTATGCAAGTTGCAATGTCTTAACTGGAATTGATTGTGGTAGTATTAATGCCTACTATAGGATTTTTTATATAAATGCCATGATGCAATTTTGAGATAAATTTAGTAGTGCCACGCGATGAGATTTTTTTAGCAACTACATGTTAGGGAGGGTTGATCTATGGCAGGAATGCTTCCAACTTTTCAAGTAGGTCCATTTTTGGGATTAGTTTTGGAAATGGTTGACAAAATTTTTCAGCGAAATGAATCCCAATTCATCCTAAAAGTGATGGAGGATGCACATATTAAAGATCTAGATCCAAACTATGAGCTAGAATCAAGACTAGTTACTAAAACTAGCAAATATGGCATTTAACTCCACATTAGGCACATAGATTTGATCAAATGAACCAAAGTAAAGTACAACAAGCTTTTCAGACCTGTAAACAGGTTCAGTACCTTCCAAACCAAGCAATTAAGGCATAAGAACACTCACATCCAATAGCTAGAACTCGTCACCAAAAGACAATGATGATAGAAGTGGAAAAACTCGAGTTTTCTTGATTTTTGGATGGAAATCCCATCATACATTTATACTTTTCAAGCTCGGATCTGAGCATATTAGGGCACCTCTGAACTTTTCATACCCTAACCCTACCATCTACCCTAATAGGTCATTGGATCCACCCTAACTTGGGGTCAAGATCTCGAGATCCAAAAACAATGTAAAACATGCTATTTTTAGATCCTAGAATTTCTCTAGCCTATCCAAACACATTTTTGCCTCATTTCAAAGATGCTATCACAATGTAATATGAGGAATGAACTTATTGGAAAGCATCCTATGTGATTTGGCACGTGTGGCATCTATTTACATGGCCATCTTGCCAATTACAATGTTATGGTTATCCACATTAAGGAGCCAATAAGTTGCCTATAAAGAGTGATGTCCTTGAAGGATCTTTCATCCTCTTTATTGGTCACTTCTACATCATGCTCCATAGGAGTCTCTACATGCTTGCATCCATGCATGTTAAATCTATTGAGTAATGAAATGGCATACTTAGATTGACAAATGAAGACATAATCTAAAGATCTAGGTACTTCCATACCCAAAATGAAGTGTAAAAGCCCGAGATCTACCATCTTGAACTCTTTGGATAGATCTAGCTTAGTTCTCTCAATACCTTCTAAATCATCTCCACTAAGTATGATATCATCAACATAAAGTAATAAAAGTACAATGCCTTTTGCACTAAATCTTATGTACAAAGTCGGATCATACTCACTAGGAGTAAATCCAATAGAGATAAGAAAAGTATTGAGCCTTGTGTTCCAAGTTCTAGAAGCTTGTTTCAAACCATACAAGCTCCTCTTGAGATGACACACCTTGTTTTCCATACCTTGCTTAATGAAGCCCTCGGGCTGCTCCATGAATATATCCCCTTCCAGATGACCATTTACGAAATCATTTGACACATCCATTTGAAACAATAACCAATCAAAGTGAGAAGCAAGAGCAATGATTAGTCTTATGATGACCATCTTTGCCACGGGTGCAAAGGTCTCATCATAATTGATGTCCTTTGATTGAGCATACCCCTTGGCTACAGGTCTTGCCCTGTGCTTAGAAATGTTGGGAGAGAGAGAGAACGAATAAATGACGAACAAGACGCGAATGAGAAACGAACTCGAACAAGAAAAGAACGAGTAGCGAACTCGAACAGAAAATGTTCGTGCGCAGTGGAATGAGTTAAATGACTCTCTCCCTAAGCATGACTACGCCTATCAGAATGAACAGAACAAATAGTGATTGAAATCACGATCATTCTAGATTATGTAGCCAAACCTTTATATGGATGAAGCGCTAGAAGAATAATTTGTCGCAAATTGCAAGACAAATTATTTGTCGCGAATGATTCGCAAAGAGCTAGACAGTGCTCAATTGATAATTAGTCGCGAATTATTCGCGAAAGATAAGAATAAAAATTAATCGTTTATTATCAGAAAGAGCAACTGGAACAATCAGACAGAAAGAAGAATAAGCATAGCAATATTGACAGATCTTAAACGCAGAATAAATGAACTGTGTCAGATTAAGTATAGCAAGTATACAGATCAATAATGCGATAGAGCACAAGACAATAGTGGACAAAACTGCATGCCCTACAAAGCTTATTTCTGTCTGTGATGAGGAATGTAACCTCCTTTTCTTATTCTAGACTTATCTTGCTCTTCTAGCATTACACTGCTTCATCATCGATATCAAATACACAGATGGTATCTACTATATACAAAATATTACAGGTGTGCAGATATGAAAGTACAGAGTGATGTGCTGTCTGTAGGAGATCGTGGGTGGCTGCAATCGTTGTTCAATCCGTTAGCACAACTGCAAAGGATGAGCGTGGAAAAGGGTGTGACATCAGGTGAACGTTCGTGATGATGCAAGAGTGCGTCACTCTTATGAATGGCCTTAGAATAAGATCTACAAGGTGTCTTAGCTTTTAGGGCACTTTGCCATTCTGTGAGGTAGTGTCCCCCTTTCGCCTGTCACCATGACCTGTGTAAGAACACAGTGTCGCGATTCATTCACCTTTTATTCGTCTGTGCGAATTTGCGTGTAAAAATGCAGACTGCATGACAACGTTAGAAAATATACAGCATGAATGGAGGCATATTAAAATTGGGATTTAGAAGAGTGAAAGGATTAAATCCAACACCCCCCTTAATCTGGATCCGTGAATGCCTTGATCTTCAAACTGAGCAATGCACAAAATCTGTTGTGTGCATTAATACTGAGTGCTTTCGTAAAAATATCTGCAACCATGTCCTGCATTTTGCAGTACGTTAAGCTCACTTCTCTGTCGAGAACCTTGCCCCTGATGTAGTGATATCTTATCTCAATGTGCTTACTTCTAGAATGAAATCTAGGGTTGGCTGATAGAGAATAGCACTTTGATTATCACAAAACAAGATTGTAGAGCTATGCTGATACAAATTGATGTCTGACAGCAAATTTCTCAACCAAAACGCTTCCTTAATAGATTGAGAAGCAGCAATGTATTCTGTTTCAGTAGAAGAAAATGCGATAGAGGTTTGCTTACAACTATTCCATGAAATAGGACCGCCATTGAAGAAGAATGTAAATCCAGATGTGGATTTACGATGGTCTACATCTCCTCCCCAGCTTGCATCAGAATATTCACTGAGCTAATGAAGATTGTCGTTGTTGACATCTCCATAGCAGATGCACTGGTCCCTGGTAGCTCGAATTATCTCATGACTCGAATAAGAGCCTTCCAATGGGTAATTTCAGGATTAGCCATGTATTGGCTGAATGAGCTGACAGCAAAAGAGATGTCAGGTCTTGTACAGACCATTGCGTACATGAGAGATCCAAGTATCGATCGATAAGGATACTTTTTCATATGCTTCTCTTCCTGCTTGGTCTGGGGACATTGGTCCTTTGAGAAATGCAGGCTTGGATCCATTGGTGAGTGAGCTGATTTTCAATTCATCAAATTGTATCTGTTAAGAACATTATGAAGATACCTTTGTTGAGTGATGTAAATCAGTCGATTTGCTCTGTCTCTGTGGATTTGAATTCCAAGATAGAAGTGAGCCTCACCCAGATCAGTCATGTCGAATTCTGAGAACAACATCTGTTTTGAATCCTTGAGGAGTTTACAGACATGATTCTTCATGCCTTCCAGAACGTATCCTTCGGGTTGGATCATGTAGATGTCTTCTTGTATAACTCCATTCAGATAAGCTGTTTGTACATCGAGCTGATGCACTTCGAAGTTGGCAGCCGCAGCATAAGATAGGAGCATTCGGATCGACGAATGTTTGACGACTGGACTGAAAGTCTCACTTTAGTCGACATTCGAGATCTGGGTGAATCCTCGTGCTACCAGTCTTGCCTTCCTTCGATCAATTGCTCCGTTGGCATTGTATTTGATCTTAAAGATCCATTTGCAATTAATAATATTGCAGCCAATAGGATCTTTGACTAATGACCATGTCTGATTCTTGATCAGAGAGGAATACTTTCTGTCCATAGCTTTTCTCCAGAGATCAGAGTCTGGTTGGCTAAGTGCCTCTTCGACTGTCGTCGGTTCCTGCATTAAAAGACAGGAAGACTCAAGAGTATACCTTGTGGGCTGTGTGCACACTCGGCTTGACCTTCTGGGAAGATTCGACTGATGAACCACTCCTAGGACTTGTTGCTGGGTAGCAACATCTTCGTTTGATTCGTTGTCTCGAAGTGGATCAACGATAGACATGCTTGAGCCAGAGGCTCAAACTATCATGTCAATGGTAGGTGATGAAGGTTTTTCTTGAGTAACATCCTTGCCTTTGAGGCGACGAACTGATCCTCGATAAAGATTGTATTCCGGCTATACAAAATTTGTTGGGTATTAGGATCATACAACTTGTAGGCGTTATCAAACAAGGTATATCCAATCAGGATGGTCTTGAGACCTTGGAAGTCCAATTTCTTCCGTGTGTCTTTTGGAATTTGCGCATAGGCAATGCACCCAAACACTTTTAGGTTCTTCAAAGAAGGCTTAGAGCCTGTCCACACCTTGTGGGGTGTCTTGTCTGAGAGAGCTTTGTTCTAACATCTATTCTGGATGTAAGCTGCAGTGGAAATAGCTTCAGCCCAGAACTCCTTGGGCAATGATGCATGCGCTAGCATACACTTGGCAGATTCAACCAGAGTTCGGTTCTTCCTTTTAGCTAAGCCATTAGACTGAGGACTGTAAGGAGTGATGAACTACTGCGCAATGCCTTGGCTTTGGCAGTACTCCTTGAACTTGACAGAGATATATTATCCACCGTTGTCTGACCTCAGGGCCTTAATCGTCCTTCCAGTCTCCTTTTCTGCATGCTCCTTGAAGATTCTGAAGCAGTTGAAGGCTTCTAATTTTTTCTTTATGAAATACACCATCGTTCTTCTTGAAAATTCGTCAATAAAGGTTATAAAATACTTGGCATCCTTCAACGAAGGATTTTTCATCGGGCCACAGATATCTGAATGTACAACATCTAGCAATCCTCTAGCAACATGTTGATGGCTTGATTTAAATGGCACTTCCTGGTCTGTTTACCAACTAGACAACCTTGACAGACAGGTAGCTCGACTGTTTCGCGAGGATAGTCGAGATCAAGGACAATAGATTGTCTAGACATCTGTTGTACAACAACATGATTTAACTAACCAAGTCTATAATGCCAAAGTAAACCTTTATTTGAATGAATTGAAAAAATGAGAGTCTGACTAGAGGTAGAAAAGCAATGACTCAATTTATACAAATATCCAT
Organism: Diphasiastrum complanatum; assembly: GCA_029204225.1. Classification (NCBI taxonomy): domain Eukaryota; kingdom Viridiplantae; phylum Streptophyta; class Lycopodiopsida; order Lycopodiales; family Lycopodiaceae; genus Diphasiastrum; species Diphasiastrum complanatum. The sequence continues at coordinate 7,537,189 of CM055106.1, read as the reverse complement.
GTCTCTTTCTGAGTGCTAGGATCTTGTCTATCCTATCAACCACTTTACATTGATCACATTCGAATTCTACTATGTGTCCTAGATCTGTGATTCTGCTTACAGAGAGCATATTTGTGGATAACTTAGGTACATACAAAACTTTGGAGAGTAGCTTAGATTGATCATTTGCAAAGCATAATCTTATAATGCCTTCACCTTTAATAGCTTGTGTGCTATTGTCGCCAAGGTGGACAAATTTTTGGGTACTGTAAGATGTATAGGACTCGAAACAACCTATTAGGCTAGTCATGTGCTGAGTAGCTCAGGAGTCCAGGAACCAGGAACTGTCACTAGATGCTCCTTGATGGTTGGTCATGAAGGCATCATGATCCGCTTCTTGATTTGGCTGTGGAGCTTCTGCAGCTGCATTTGCCACTTGATTCGACTGTCCTTTGCTGTTGTTCTTCATTTGAAGTAGTCGGCAGTCTTGAATTTTGTGGTTGTTTCGTTTGCAATATCTACAGAACAGCTTCTTCTTTGTCTGCAGATTTGATTGTTCCTTGTGCTGAGCTGGTTTCTGGTCTGGCTTTGATGGCTTCGGGCCTTTCCTCTTCTTCTGCTTTGTCGTACCCTTGTTGGTGTACAAGGCGTGAGAATCAGCTAAGGAACTTGAGGCTTTGTTCCTTCGCGTGCCGTCCTGCAACAACATAGTGGTGACTCTCGAAAGAGTCAATTCTGAATGAGTCATGATGATCATCACCCAGCTGTCGTAAGAACTTGGCAAGCTTGTAAGCAGTTGCATCACTGCATCTTGATCGTCTATGACAGATCCGAAACGACCATTTGTCTTAGCAGGTTCTTGAATTGATTAATGTGATTCTGCAGAGAATCACCATTCGTCATCTTGAGGGAGTAGAATTTCTTCTTGAGATGTAGCTTAGAAGCTATATCTCGCACTTCGTATAGAGTGCTCAAGATGTCCCAGACTTCTTTCGATGTCTGAGCCTCGGATACATGGTCAATCTGTGTATCCGTGATGTTGAGGATCATCAGCGCGAAAGTCTTTCCATCCTTCAGCTTCCATCTGGCGATTGCTGCGTCGTCTGCTTCGGGTTTCCCTTCTGCACATGTAACAACGTCATACAATTCCTTTGTCATTAGTACAGTTTTCATCTTAAATTTCCACAGATGGTAATTGGCTCCATCAAGCTTGTCCATGAGAGGACTGGCTTTCCCTTGGGAATCCATGTGGAAGAATTAGTCTAAGTGATAGACGAAACTATTAGTGACTTAAGTATGAAAATCTGGTATTGGAAAATAAAGAACAAGAAGACAATTACTCCATCGGCTAGTAGAGCCTTGTACTGTGGAAGCTAGTCAAGCTATCTAGAAATGGCTTGCTTTGAAGATGACTCTGATTTGGTATTTTACACAAAAAATACATGGAGATATATTATTTTTTCTATTATACACACCACTGCATGGAGCCAAGTATGAACATTATGAATTGGTATCGGTAGCACTAGTTTTTAGTTTGCATCTTCTTTATCTCTTGATATATTTGTACTCCTCATCATGTCCTTTGTTGTCTTCATGCAGTACAAACAAGAGTGCTTTGAGTTAGCATTGTGAGAAACATTGAATATAGATTTCAAGGTCTTTAAATCTCCAACCAAATGCCAATATGTGTTGAAATCACCAATCCAAGAACACTTAGTTGAGCTCCCTCCATTTGAATTTTTATGATATAGCAGGATAAAATTTACTAAATATCCATGACAATATGTCATGGTCATCTTTTAGCACCTGTAAAAAGAATAGGAGAACATTTAATTATAATTTTAATGCAAAGAATATTGTTCATATGAAATTTACCCAAGATCAACTTACTTGAAAAGCTGCCAACCAACAAATATCATTCTCTGATTGAACACTGAAATTGAAATCTTCATTATGTTATGAATCTGAAAGTGCTCCATTCATGATTGTAAGACTAACTCTGCCCAATTTTTTGTCCTTCAATAATCTCAAATTCATCCGACTTTAGAACCACTATCAACTTACTATTCACTTTCTCATTTGTAATGCTATAGAATTCTATTAAGAATCTTAACAATTGATTAAAATCAATAAAAAAATTGTTTGAATTGTCATATTGTAAAGATTCTCCCTTTGAGAAATATACTTCATTGATATGAAATGGAATACCCACTATTTTTTGCATGCCCCGGTTCAACATGTCTCTTATTATTTTCAAATGAAACGGCCATGGAATCGAAAATTTCTTGATACTTACTTCTTCAAATGCTTCCTTTATCATTTTGAACATAGTATATGTTTCTCTACTAATACTAGAAAAATCGCATGCACCTTGAACTAAAGTATTGTCCAATATTTTTCCAACCAGGTTCATAATGTTCTTAGTAATAGTACATTTTATTTTACTCAACATTGACTTTGTTGACTTAGAAGTAAAAAAAGAATTTAATGACTTCCCAATGGAATTGTCATCAGTCAAATGGTTTTGAGGAACCAATGCAACACAACAAATATAATTGCTAGATGAAGGTTGATTAGAAAATTTGTTCAAACACTTTATTTATTTTAGCATTGCTAAAACTCCTCCTAGGAAATGGAGACAAATATCTGACATAACTTGTGATTGGATGAAAACAAAAAAATTCTAGAGAACTTTTAGGACAAATAGTAATGTTAACACTTACTTGAGTGCATGGATCCTTCTTTTTCAGGGACCTCCTCTCGATGATGAAAGTTCACATATATCTTTTTTGGCAATCATCTTTTATTATGTTTTGTCTTCTTATTCAACATGTCCTTATCTTTAAGTAGAGACAAATATGAAATTCGCATGGATTGAAATGCAACTTTCATCTCATTGTTACTATTTGTAATGCCGCTCAAAGAAGTATGTAACATTTCAATCCGTTTCTTTAGGACTTTTTTTTTCCTCCAAACAGTTTTTCAAGTTCATTTGTGTTTCATGACACTCCCTTGATATTTGTTTCAATTTTCCTTCTAAAAAATATATTCTTCGCATTGAATATGCATTACCCTATGTTTTCAAGTTCTCACAATAACCTAAAAGACTTTTTTTCATGGCACATATAAATTATCAACTGAGTAAACGAATGTATTTACATGATGTTTTAATGAATGTGGATCAATATGATACAATGTTGCCAATGGCCATAAATCCAAATGCTTTAATTTTTCTTTCCTATAATAAATCATCTCAGAGTCTGACAATTTTGGTCGAGCACAGTCTAGCTCTTCATGAATCATTCGCGACATATAATTTGTCTTGCTATTCGTGACAAATTATACTTCTGGCGCTTCATCTGTTAATGTTTGGCTACGTAATATAGAATGACCGTGATTTCTATCACTAAAGTTATGTCATTTTGATAGGCGTAGTCATGCTTATGGAGAGAGTCGTATAGTTCATTCTGTTGCGCACGAACATTTTCTGTTCGAGTTCGTTTCTCCTTCGTTTCTTGTTCGAGTTCGTTTCTCGTTCGTGTTTGTCATAAATTCTTCCCCTCTCTCCAACAACATCCTGATAGGTACGAAGCAAATTATGCTCTCTTATCCAGGATTATTCAAAGCAAAGGACCTTTGACTTACATTGAAGCGAAGGATGATGACATTTGGGTCAAGGCCATGGAAGAGGAGATGGAGTCAATTGCTAAGCACATCACATGGGACTTAGTGGAGCGACCAGTTGGTAAGAAACCCATTGGTTGTAAATGGGTATACAGGACTAAGTACCATGCAGATGGAAGTATAGCAAAGCACAAAGCTAGATTGGTTATTAAAGGGTATGCACAAAGTAAAGAGACCGACTATGAGGATACCTTTGCGCCAGTATGTAAGTGGAATACTCTACGTCTACTTGTTGCTTTAGCTTCACATTTTGGTTGACCTTTTCATCAGATGGATGTGAAATCTACCTTTCTAAATGGTGAGTTGGAAGAAGAGGTGTTCACGGATCAGCCTGAAGGCTTTGTAGCAAAAGGATAGGAGAATAAAGTATGTTGCTTGAAGAAAGTGCTTTATGGTCTTAAACAGGCACCACATGTGTGGTATAGCAGGATTGATGCCTACTTTTGTTCTAAGGGGATGGTGAGAACACACTCTGATCCAAATCTTTATGTCTTATGCTTTGATGGTATGGTTGCTTTGGTTTCTCTTTATGTTGATGACTTGATTATTACGGGAAATAGTCAAGAGATGATAGACATGATCAAGAAAGACCTCATGGAACAATTCGAGATGACAGATCTCAGCCTAATGCATTATTGCCTTGGAGTGGAGGTGTGGCAAAAAGGACATGAAGTGGGTCTAACACAAGTGAAGTATGTCAGAGAGTTGCTACACAAGTTCAGGTTGCAGGACTGCAAGCCAGTGAATACTCCTATTGAACTAGGTAAAAGGCTTACTAAGCTTGACGAGTCACAACCATTTGATGCTAGATTGTAAAAGTATTGAAACTCCTATGGAGCAAATTGTAAAAGACCCTAACAAAGGTGATGAAAGATCTTTCACTCTTTTTAGGAGTATTATAGGCTCCTTAATTTGGCTCACTATAACTACGCCTGATAGATGTTGTAGTGTTCATAAGTTGAGCCAAGCTATGCAAAATCCTACTATTCATCATTGGAAAATGGCCAAAAGAGTACTTAGATACATATCTTCAACTTATGATTATGGTTTGTTATATAAAAGTGAAGATCTTTCTATAGTTGGCTATTCTGACTCGGATTTTGCAAGTGATAAAGCAGATCGGAAATCTACAAGTGCATATGTCATATATCTTGGAGGAAACTTGATATCTTGGCTTTCCAAGAATCAAGATACTATATCACTCTCATCTTGTGAAGCTGAATATAAGACACTCAATACTACAACAAAATAAGTGCTTTGGATCAAGAGGTTGCTAGTGGAGCAAAAAAGATCTCCCTTCCTCCCTCCCTATGGGCGCCCTCCTCCCCACATATAGATGGCAAATGGCACCCTCCAATACACTATGGAATTCCTGTTGAAATCACAAAAAATAAGGATCCTAAAACACTTGAAATGATGAGGGAAACAATATATTATGATCTCATAAGATTAGCACAACTTGAACCATCAAAATCCATCAAGAATCTATGCTTGAACCTCACTAAATGGCCCAAATCCTTGAAGAAGCCTTCACACGTGTGAAAGTACGGCCTCCCACAGTCTGAGCACTGTACACCAGACCCACATTCAATCCTATAATGATTAGGAATCACAAGAACTCAAAGAATTAAGAACATAGAGAGCAATTGCACCGATATGAGAGAAAAATCATAAAATTGCTTGATTGATTTTGGTGAGAGATCATCACCTATATATACATGATCCATCACGGTTTTGGGCAGGTATGAGTATCCCTAAACCTATTCCTAATGCTAATTTTAGTGGATATTTCATCCCTACCAAGTTAGGGTTGAAATCTTGGAGATCCCTCAACAATGTAAAAACTACCAAAAATAGCTCCTACTTTTTCTCTCTTGTATCTAAGCATGATTTAGACTCATTCCAAAGGTTCTATCACTTAGGTCAACTTGAGAACATCCTTATGAATGTAATCCTATGCTATTTGGCACGTGTGACAAGCCACATCATGACCATCTAACTATTTACAAGTCATATGACCAAAACTAGTCAAGCTAGAATCGTGAATTTTCAACACTCCTCCTCACTATCTAGCTTGGTTCAATCATTTCTTTACTAATCACTCCAAGTGATGATCTGAACTTCATAAAAGGTGTCTTTTGAAGTGGTTTAGTAAGTACATCAGCTACACATTCATTGCTTGGAACATGCTCCAAAGCAATCTCCTTGGCTTGCACCATTTCTCAAAGTGATGGCATATCTCAATGTGCTTAGATCTTGCATGGAAGATTGGGTTAGATGCAAGGTGTTGGGCTGATATATTGTCATTGTAGATGATTGGTGCCTCCTCTGAATCCATGATCTTTATCTCCACCAATAATCTCTTCATCCAAAGTACCTCCTTTGTAGTGGTTGTCAAAGCTTTGTACTCAGCCTCGGTTGAAGATAGAGATATAGTTTTTTGCTTTTTTTGAAAGCCATGAAACCACACCTTCTCCTATGAAAGTTGAATAGGCACTTGTTGATTTCATATCCCTCTTGTCCCCTGCAAAATCTGAATCACTAAATGCATGAAGGTTAATCACATATCCTCTATATAGAATCCCAAAATCCAATGTACCCGAGATGTCTCTTAGAATCCTCTTAGCCTTTTTCCAATGGATATTCAATGGTTTTTGCATGGATTGGCTCAACCTACATACACTAAAGCTAAGATCTGGTCTAGTTATAGTGATCCACATTAAGGAGCCTATAAGTTGCCTAAGCAAAGTGATGTCCATGAAGGATCTTTCATCATCTTCATTTGGCACTTTTACATCTTGCTCCATTGGTGTGTCAACACTTTTGCATTCTTCCATCTTAAACTTCTTCAAAAGACTTTGAGCATAGACTTATTAAGATAAAATCAGATCCTCTAAGTACCTCTATGCCTAAGATGAACTGAAGACACCCTAGATCTACCATCTTGAACTCTAAGGATAGATCTATCTTGATTTTTTCAATACCATCAACACTATTTCCACTAATGATGATGTCATCTACATAAATGAGTAAAAGTACAATACCAACATCATCAAACTTAATGTAAAGAGTGGGATCATATTCACTTTGAAAAAAGAAAGTGAAATAAGATAGCAATGTAATCTTGAATTCCAAGATCTCGAGGCTTGCTTCAAGCCATAGATGCTTCTTTGGAGATGGCATACTTTGTTCTCCATTCCATGCTTGATGAGCCCTTATGGCTGCTCCATATAGATATCCTCTTCCAAAAAACCATTCAAGAAATCATTAGAGACATCCATTTGACATAGGATCCATCCAAAATGTGATGCAAGTGCAATGATTAGCCTTATTGTGACCATCTTGGCCATGGGTGCAAAAGTTTCCTCATAGTCTATCCCTCTCTCTTGAGCATAACCTTTTGCAACTAATCTTGCTTTATGTTTGTTAACACTCCCATTTGCATTCAACTTAAGCTTGAAGACCCACTTGCATCCTATTACATTCCTTTGAGGTCTATCAACAAGCAACCAAGTTTCATTCTCAATCAAGGCATTATACTCATCCAACATAATTTTATACCATTCTTTGGAGTTCAACGCTTCTTTAACATTATATGGTTCTTCAAAAATAGATAAAGCATAAGAAGTGGATGAGATACCCTCAACTTGCTGCCCTTTGCCTTGATATGTGAGCCTTGATGGCTCCACTTTTTCCCTTGAAGATCTCCTTGGTGTGATAGGTGGGCTTGGTGCTTGCTCCTCCATGAGCTCCTCCTTGAAATTAGATCTTGCTCCTCAGCCATCTTCTTCTTGATTGTTGGAGAACTTGAGCCTTATTCAAGCATATACATATGATGTTCATCAAATATAACATCCCTTGAAACAACAAATTTGTTCAAGGATGGGAGATAGATTTTGTAGCTCACGGCTTGAGCTTGCATATCACATCTGAGTGTATGAGTTCAAGAAGATGAGATGACTTTGTGATGGAGTTAGGAAACACCTTCTTATGTGCCTTGGATAAAGCACAAGCTTCACAAACCTTGTCTTCCTTCCCAATAGACCTTGGTAGGCCTAAAGCATACTCCTCCTTGATTATAGCCTCCATGGACCCCGAGTTGACATGTCCAAGTCTTTTGGGCCATAAAGTGAAGGTAGATATCTTGCTCTTCTCGGCCAACATGACAACATTAGTATCCACAAATGCATCCAACTTATAAAGTTTGCCAAGTCTAGTGCCCTTAGCCACTATCTTACCCTTCTTCTTGATGAAACATTCATTTGAAACAAAGTCAACATTGAAACCATTGTCTACCATTTGGCCAACACTTAGTAGATTCTTTGTTATTGTAGGAATGTACAAAACACCTTCTATGCTGATCTTTTCGGAAGATCCTAAGCAAAGGGGAATGCTACCAACTCCTTCAATCTTACAAGCTTCATCATTTGCTGTATAGATAGACTTTATAGGTCTATCATAAGATAAGAGAGAAGAGAAAAACTCCCTTTTTGCTAGTCATGTGTGAACTAGCACCCGAGTCAATCCACCAAGGATCTTCTCTTTTGAAACTTGTTGAAGAAAATATGGACATCATGAGAGAGTCCTCATGTGAACTCCCCAACTCCTCTTCTTTGCTCATGTTGGCTTGGCTTTGATCTTGCTTCCTCTGGAGGCATTTTGAGGCATAATTCCCCATCTTGCTACAATAGTAGCACTTCACCTTCGATTTGTCCTTATTGACTTTGGTGGTTGATGGACATGCCTTTGAGGGTCCTTCTTCATCCTCAAGATTTGAAAACTTCTTGAATGTTGATCCTTTGTCTTTGGACTTCCCTTTGCCTTTGGTGAAGAGAGCTTGGTCATCTTTACCTTGGATGGAAAGTCTATCCATCCTCTCTTGTATTTGGCTCCTTCTTGATTCCTCGGCCATGAGTGTGCCTTGGAGCTCTTCAAGTATGGGTAGCTTACCCATAATTGCATATCCCTGAACCAAATTGTCAAATTTAAAGCTTAGTCCACTCAATATGAGTTGAACAACCTCTTCATCCTTGATAGGATCACCTATGAAGGCTAGCTCTTTGTTCAATTCCTTCACTCTTAAGAAAAAAGTATGTGCACTCTCTTCTTTCTTTTGATAGCTTCTATAGATTTGATTCTTCAAAGCTAACATTCTAGTTTGGTTCTTGGATTCATAGACCTTTTGCAAAGTCTCCCAAGCATCTTGAGCCAAAGTGCAATCTCCTACCTCTCTTAAGAGTGCATTTGCAACATTCATTTTTATGCAATGTAGTGCAATATTGCACCTCTTGATGTATTTGGCTTTTTCCTGAGGATGAATAGGTTCACCCTCCTTACCATTTACAATCTCTATCAGATCTTGCATGATCATGATAGATTCCATTCTAACTTTCCATATGGAATAGCTAGTTTTGTTGAGCCTTTCATTAGTATCCAAAAGATATGCATTTAAAGATGCCATCTAGTCTCCTAATCAAGGACTTGACACAAATGAAGGTTACTTCTATTGATTTGATTGAAGATCTACCTTATCCCACTTCTTAGGGACCTGAAAAGATCAGTAATAGACTTCCTATAAAGATTTAAGAGTGATCTTTAACAAAATCAAATCATAGAATACTAGAAACAATGCACTTGCTTGATTGAAGTAGATAATACTAGTAGAATTGCCCCTCTTTCTATAAAGAACATAAAAGCTTCCAAATGATCTGAGCAAGAGTGAATTTCAAAAATCTAATATACTTCCAAAATCACTTGTGAAAGATCTAAATGGAACTTAATAAGGATGCAATACAATCTACTATCCAATCACAAGCAAATTGATCAAAATTGATGAAAAATTTATCTAATTTGATGCATAAGTCAAGCAATGGTTGGACTGAACCTAAATCACTTTAGGAGGTGTCCTCTACACCTTAGAACAGCCTTTAAGAGTCCTCAAATCTGTGATCTTCCCTCTCCTTGAATGCTAGAAAGCCTCCTCTATGAAATCACCTCCAAAACTCGCTTAGAAATCAATGCTTGGAGCAAGCAAAACTTGCTATCTTGGTAATGTGGATTGAATTCAACTTTGTCTTCGATTTTAGACACCTAAACACCTGAAAATTAAATCACACAACACAATCTTCAATGGATTTGACTCACTTTGAGTTCTAGAATCAATGCTAGATGCTAAGATCCAATCTACACAAGATTTAGATCAAGAATTGTGATCAAATTGAATGAAAACCAAGGATTTAGCTCATTTCAGCCTTTACGCTCTGATACCGTGTTAAAATTATAGCAAATAAGGATCCTCAAAAACTTGAAATGATGAGGGAAACAATATATTATGATCTCATAAGATTAGCACAACTTGAACCATCAAAATCCATCAAGAATCTATGCTTGAACCTCACTAAATGGCCCAAATCCTTGAAGAAGCCTTCACACGTGTGAAAGTACGGCCTCCCACAGTCTGAGAATTGTACACCAGACCCACATTCAATCCTATAATGATTAGAAATCACAAGAACTCAAAGAATTAAGAACATAGAGAGCAATTGCACCAATATGAGAGAAAAATCGTGAAATTGCTTGATTGATTTTGGTGAGAGATCATCACCTATATATACATGATCCATCATGGTTTGGGGTAGGTATGAGTAGCCTAAACCTATCCCTAATGCTAATTTTGGTGGATCTTTCATCCCTACCAAGTTAGGGTTGGAATCTTGTAGATCCCTCAACAATGTAAAAATTACCAAAAATAGCTCCTACTTTTTCTCTCTTGTATCTAAGCATGATTTGGATATCACTTAGGTCAACTTGAGAACATCCTTATGAATGGAATCCTATGCTATTTGGCATGTGTGACAAGCCACATCATGACCATCTAACTATTTACAAGTCATATGACCAAAAGTAGTCAAGCTAGAATTGTGAATTTTTAACAATTCCATGCACAACCAATGAAGAGAGGCCTAGGGGAGTTAAAGAACCTTCATAGACTTATGGAAGGTCAAGAGACTTCTTCCATAACCTATGACTCTTTGAATTGGGAACTGAATGGACACCTTGGAAGTGCGCCCTCCTATTAGATCCCATTTCGCAGGTTGTGCTTGTATACTTTGGTCCAAGACCAATAAAGTAATATAGAGCCCCTAGAGTGAAACCCTCAAAAACACCAAGAATATCTTGTGCTTCTGAGATAGATCAGCATAGTGCCTTGCCCTGTCCTGGGCACTTCTTATGCTATCTTTAGCCAGCTATAACATTTCTTGCATATCCACAAGGAAATCAACTGTGGCTTGCACTCTAAGGTTTTTCATGCCAACACAAATTGGTGATCGAGGTTAATAACCATAGCACAAAAGGGCTGAATCCGGTCGTTGAATGTTTTGCACTATTATATACAAATTTCACCAGTGGAAGGTAATTTTTCCAATCAGACTACCGATGGCTCACATATGCTCGTAGCATATCCTCCTTGACCGTCTGATTCCGGATGATCTGTAGAACTCGTACTTAAAGTCGTTTACAAATTTTCAAATACTGCTTGCCAAAAATTCTAAATGAATTTTGGATCATGGTCACTGACAATATCGCAAGGCATCACGTATAGTCGAAAAAGACAACAAACAGTTGAGCTAGTTCTAGAGCTTTAACAGTAATTTTTGTTGGGATAAATTGAGCAAACTTCGTAAGTCTGTCAACAATGACCCAAACCGAATCGTGGTCCTTCCCTGTACGTGGAAGCCCGACCACAAAATCCATAGATATACTTTTCCACTTTCCGGTAGGAATATCTAAAGGATGTAATAGGCCACTAGGTTTTAGCCTCTCTGCTTTATTTAACTAGCGCTTAGCACATTTAAGTACATAGGCCTCTGCTTGACTTTTCATCTTAGGCCACCAAAATTGCCATCAAACTAAGTCAAGTGTTCTTTGTATACTCGGATGTCCTGCGCATGGACTATCATGACGCTCATGCAAGATTTGGGCTCTTATTGTGTCATTCTCCGGTACACACACCTTGCCTTTACGAAACAGAATCTTGTTTCGAATAGCAAAATCCATTTTAGTCTTTCCTGATTCGAGGAATCTTGCACACCTGAATCGACCCCAGAAAGTACTTGTTGCCAATACTTTCTGAAAAAAGAATTGGACTCATATAGTCCTTGGAGAGACTGAACCAACCCCGGTTCTATAACAGTAAAGCATAACTGATTAATAATCGGTAATTCTAATTTTTTTAAAGTAATCATGCATGTGTAACTCTACATCTAGAACAACATAATCCATAAACTCGGAATTGCTTCCCGATGCCATTGTCACACATGATTTTTTCTCACTTTTTCGGGTAGGAAGGTTTAGTGTCTACACCAAATTTACATTAATAAAGTTATGAGTGGATCTTGTGTCAAAAGGCACATTAACAACTTGATCTTTAACTTTACCTTTAATGCAAATAAGGTCATTAGGTCCAAAAACTAAAGAACTAAGGAAACATACATTCATCTCATTACTTCAAGATAGATTACCTAGGGTAGAAGCTGGTTTTTTGACGCAATCTCATGCAAGGTGACCCTGGCCATTGCACTTGAAGCACAGGTTTTTCTTATGAGCTTCAACTATATCTTTGCCACCCTGATGATTTTTAAAGTTTTTCTTGTTTTTCTTAGAATTGTTGGAATTGGGATGTGTTTCATTAGCAACTTCCCTATCCTTCCTCTTGAATTGAAAACCTTTCTTTGGCTCATTAGGCTGGTGACCCCTAGATGGCTTAGGTGTCTCATCAAAATACTTTGCAGCCCTAATAGCATCCTCTAGGGTTTCTGGATGGTTCCTACGAACATCCACTTGGTAATCTTTTGGTAACCCATCAATAAACATTAACATTTGTACTTTTGGTGGAATGTCACTATAAAGTGGATTCAGGTACTTATGAAAATCTTGAATAAATTGTTTCAAACCTTTATTCATTGTTAAATGACTCATTTTTTGAAAGTGTTCATAGTCATCTAATAGTGGCAGGAAGTATTCCCTAAAAACTATGCAAAAATCATCCCATGTACAAGGTTGATTGCCTTTTGCAACTAGGACATTCAGGGAATCGGTTCATGCCAAAATATTTGTTCCATACATAAAGCCATGAACTTACCACTTGCAAGTTCCTATCTTTCTTCTCCCCCTTAAACATTTTATGGGAAGTAGAACTACATGCTTCTTCTGCTTGGCTAACCTAGACTCTAAGTATTGGTTCCTTTGATTAGTTTCAAGAAGCTTTTTATTAGTGGCTTGAATTTGTTGGTATAAAAGTTCAAGAGCTTGTGCCACATTGGATGGGTTTGATAGATCAAATGATGGGTTCTCATTGGTTTAATTCATTGGAGTTGTTTGTGTGTTTTCCTATTATGCAAATACAACAACAAGTAATTCTAATTAGAATGATAGAAATGCTTCAATTCTTACATAATCCAATGCATATAAAAGCATTTACTTCTACTCATTTAATACTTAATGTTTGAAAGCTCAATCCAAGCCAATTACTTGTCATTTCAAATTCAACACAAATTTCACATTTCTCAATTTCCTAGTTCTTCAAATCCATGAAACTAGTGACCAGAATTGGAAAACCAATGAAGTTCTATGAAAACTTCACTTTTTAGATCTGTTTTTTAGATTTACAGGTCTGAAAATTTGAGCTTTAAAATGACAAAAAACAGAATTTCAAAACCTTTTTTATGCATAAAGTTACACTACATTTTCCTTCTTACATTGTCATTTTCATGAAACTAGTAGGTAGAAAGAACTTCAAAATGAAAATCAAAAGTTTAAATACTTCATTTATGCAAAAAAAACACTACTTTTGATCAAAACACATAGCTAGAATCAATCTTTTTGCGAAAACAATTCTGTCAATGTAGAGGAAGACTTCCTCTAACCATACCACAAATTTTTTTTCATAAGCTTCCTATTACTAAAAAAACCAATAATCTTTCCCAAAAAAAAATTCATTTGTGATCATTATAGAACTTAAAGAAGGTTAGAAAGCTTAGCATCCTTTGTCTAGCTCTGATACCACTTTACAAATGAAGTCAAGAAGTCCTCCTAATCCAAAGGTAGTGCCTCCAAAGGTCCTCCAAGTAACCTGCAAGCTCCAAGATGCTCCCCAACTCCAAGCTAGGATGCCTCCACCTGCAAGTAAGGACCTTCAAGCCTCCATGGATCTCTCCCCCTCCACTTGTGTCCCTAATCTTAATCACAAAAGTAGATAACAAGTGGCCTCAAGTATTCACCACCCAACCATAGCTAGCTAGCACATGCAATCCCACAACTTGGCTAATCTAGCACCCCCTTTCTAACCAATAACTAATCACAAGCATACCATCACAAACCATAGAATACTCAAGATCCAAACCTTACTTATGTCTCATACCATAAGCAAGATCCAAACCCTAAGCATACTACACACAAGAAAACACTCTATACACTAGTAGCCATACTAGAGCATAAGCATAGCAAACAAAAGAGATCTCTCTCCCTCCCTATGGGTGCCCTCCTCCCCTCATATAGATGGCAAATGGCACCCTCCAATACACTATGGAGTTCCATGCACAACCAATGAGAAAGAGAGAGGCCTAGAGGAGTTAAAAAACCTTCATAGGCTTATGGAAGGTCAAGAGACTTCTTCCATAACCTATGAATCTTTGAATTGGGAACTCAATGGATACCTTAAAAGTGCACCCTCCTACTACTAATCCATTGAAGGATTGATATACTTGAAGTAAGTAGTAAATTTGATCTTCTGGAGTGTTCTAGTGACTGCATTCGGTCCTCGAGGGAAGCCGAAGGTATGGATGTCAGCTCCAAAGAGAGAGATGTTATAAAAGTGATTCATGTTTGGAGGTAAAATGAAGTGAAAAGATCTAGTTGTTGGGTTTTATGAGGCATCAACAATGTGCAACAGATAAGGACTCTGGTATCCAGACAATGCAAGTATCTAGAACTCAATTTGAGTCATGAATTGATGTCCTTGCTGGTACCAGGTGGTCATTTCAGGGATGTCTAGAATTTCCATGCTGATTTCTATCTTTGTCTTATCCTGATCATCAGAACCAGATGAGTTATGAGAAGACATGTTGGTCATCAGTAAATACTCGTCTCGGTCGAGATAAGTGACAAAGTTCTGGAGTGACTCGGCTCTGGTAACAGAGGTCTGGAGAGACTCAGCTCGGTTGATATTGGATGGGATGGCTCGGTTGAGATTTCGACTCAGTCTAGATGTGACTGAATGGCTCAGCTCAGAGATCTGAGGTTATGACTCGGTCCAGTCGACTTCGAAAGTAGTTTGAACAAAGGTTTGAAAAAGGGTTTCTGATGAAACTACTTTGTGGAAGGAAAAGTGGAATAAAAGATGAACTTTTGAAGGATCGATTCTCTTCTCTATAGTGGAGGCCTGACTCACTCGATTGAGATTTTTTTTAAGAGACCGACTCGGTCGAGATCTTGTTCAATGTGCTCAGACCAGATTTTAAAAAAACTGGCTCGTTGAGATCCAGTACTTGGCCCGGTCGAGATTGAATCAGAAGTCTGTTGGATTATTCTCCTTCCTACTAATCGACTAATTGGTTTTTAATCTTCATCCAACTGTTTATCCAGTTCTGCACATTCTCTCGTGTTTTACACAGTCTGCAGAATTACAAGTTTTTTTACATAGTCTGCAGAAATACACGGAGTTTGACAACAGTGTCGGAAATTTTTTCTCACTACAAAAACCCGACATTGTCATGTTTCTGTTATAGTCAATTTTCTCTCAAAGCGACACT
Organism: Diphasiastrum complanatum; assembly: GCA_029204225.1. Lineage (NCBI taxonomy): Eukaryota > Viridiplantae > Streptophyta > Lycopodiopsida > Lycopodiales > Lycopodiaceae > Diphasiastrum > Diphasiastrum complanatum. The sequence continues at coordinate 7,521,716 of CM055106.1, read as the reverse complement.
GTCAAATATTGCAAGTAAAAATGCAATGTCGCATTTTTCATATTTTTTGCATGTCAAAAACTACGAGTAAAAATGCAGAGTTGCATTTTTGGCATGACTTTGGCAAAGTGTGGGGCTACCCAAATATTAAGGAAATGAAATTTTGCGACATTGTCACATTTCTCGCAAAAAGTTGGCATTGTCATCTTTTTGCAACACTATTGTTTTTTCTGATGATAGTTTGATGTTCATTATTGTAGAGTGACAATTATGTTCATTTATGCAGATAGACTGTTTACAGCCAATTGTCACCGCTTATCAGCAAGCAACTTTTGAGAAGAACTAGATGAATGCCAGCAAACTCCAGCCAACTGGCAGCCACATTTGACGACCTAATTGATTAGTATAAATAATTGTTTATATTTCAACATCTTGACTCTCAGAGATCAAGTATTGAATAGTTAGCTCTCTCTCAAGCATGCGAGCTTGAACACTCTTGAGCATTCTAGCTCAATTTTTTAGAGTTGATTAGTGATTGTTATTGCGCTTACTGCTTATCAATATGTGTGCTTAATTTAGACTTTTATTTAGTCGCTCAGAAATAGCTTAGAGTACGCGGCTTCGATCCGCAAACTTGTTGTACTCATTTACATCTGTTTCACTTTCATACTGAATCAATACTATGTTTTATTGCGTTCAGGTTCGTCTTACAATGTATGCATTTCTGTAATTCTTTGCGACATATTATTTGTCTGATAATTCAATGCTTAAATGTTTGGCTACGTAATCACTGTAGTATTGATGATTTCAAAGTTAGTTACTATAAGATTAAACATGATTTTTATCACTATTGTTTTGTTAGAAATTGATAGGCATAGTCATGCATGAAGAAAATGGAAGATAGATTATTCTGTTGCGCACGATAAGTTTTCTTTCTTGTCGTTTGAATTCTTTTTATTCGATTCTTTTAGGTCTATCTTTTACACACCTGTTTCCAACATGATATCAGAGCGCTGATTCTTCTTCAAGGCCTAATACTATATCAGAGCACAAGCTCTTATACTTGATATCCTTCGCTGTATCAAATTATTCTTCAGTTCGAATCAATTTGTTTTGGTGTCAGAGAATTGATTTTCAATTGTAACACAGCACAATATTGTTTTTAACGTTGTCAGACTAAAGTTTGTGGGATGTTGTTACAGGTATTGAATTAGTGAAACCTGAAGACGACACAAAAGACTCAAAATGGAAATGAAAGAATGGTAAAGCTTTCGTGCTTATTATCCTCAATATATCAGATACTCAAATTGGCCACATAGTTGAAGCCAGAACTTTGAAAGACGTTTGGGACATCCTGAGCTCACTATATGATGTGAGAGACGTAACTACCAAGTTACATCTACGAAGAAAATTCTTCACACTCAAGATGTCGAATAATGATTCTCTTCATAATCATATTAACCAGTTTAAGAATCTCTTGCAACAAATGGCCGTTGTCAGATCAGTCATAGACAATCAAGATGCAATTATGACATTGCTTTCAAGTCTGCCCTCTACATATGAGAACTGGGTGATGATCATCACGATACACTCAGATTTAACTCTAACCAGAGTTATCGCTATGTTGCTACAAGAATATAATTGAAGAAGTGAAGACACTTCGTCTACCTCTTCGTCTCATGCTCTACATGTCAACAAGGGCTCGAACGACAGAAGTAGAAAAGTTTCAAGCAGTCTACATCAAATCAGAAACAGACTCAAAGTCAAGAACAATCATCAAATTCAGATTTGTCGAAGAAGAAGATGTTTTGTAGGTATTGCAAGCACAATAACCATGTGATCCAAGATTGTCGAATTCTCAAAGCGAAGAATACAGCCAAGCAACCTGATCAACAAGCAAATACAATTACAACATCTCCTAATGTCAAAATGGACAAAGGCGCTTTTATGGTCAAAGACAAATACGTGAACTCAAATGATTCGTGGTTTCTGGATTCTGGTATGACCAATCATCGTGAGATTTTCGAATCCTATACACCTTACAGCACAAAGAAATATGTTCATCTTGGTGACGATAGTACTCACACTATCAAAGGTAAAGGTACTGTAAGATTAAGATTCTAGCATGATCAATTCAAACTACTGTCAAAGGTCTTGTATGTTCCTAAACTCTCTACAAATCTGTTATTAGTAAGTAGAATTACATATTTAGGTCATAAGGTGGAGTTTGAGCCTAATCAATGCAGAATTATTGATAGGAGTAATAAGATCCTTGCACTTGGCAAGAGACATGGATACATATATAGATTGGCACATTGTTATTCTGATTCTAGTCAAGCCTTGAAAACCTTTATTCTTGTCAGTAAAGAATTACTATGGCATCATCGCTTAGGACACTTGAATTATGCATCTGTTTCAAACATGTCTAGACAATCCCTAGTAATTGATCTCGACTATCCTTCTGGTAAAGTCAATCTCCCTGTTTGCCATAGCTGAATCCTTGGAAAGCAGAATAGGATTTCTTTTAGATTGAGTCATAGACATGTAACAAAAGGTCGATTAGATGTTGTTCATACAAATATATGTGGACCTATGCAAACTCCTTCATTGCTAGATGCAAAGTATTTCATTACCTTTATTGACAAATTCTCCAGAAGAACAAATTTTTACTTCATTAAACAAAAATCAAAAGCTTTCATCAAGTTCAGACAATTCAAAGAGCATGCAGAAAATCAAACTGGCAAATGAATCAAAGCACTGAGGTCAAATAATAGGGGAGAATACATCTCCACCGAATTCAAGGAGTATTGACTTCAATGACATTGAGCAACAATACATTACCTCCTATTTGCCTCAGTCAAATGGTCCTGCTGAGAGAAAGAACAGAACTTGCTTGAATCGACAAAGTGCATGTTATCAAATGCAACACTTTCGAAGTCCTTCTGGACTGAAGTTGTTTCAACGACAACTTATATTCAGAACAGATGTCCTACTAAAGGTCTCTCAGACAAAACACCATTCGAAGTTTGGAAAGGTACCAAACCTTCTTTATCAAACTTACAAGTTTTTTGATGTACTGCTTATGCGCAGATTCCTCATGATCTCAGGAAGAAGTTTGACTTCCAGAGTATCAAATGTATTTTCATCAGCTACACTACTTCAGATCATGCCTACAAGTTGTTCGATCCCATCGAGTCGAAGATATTCACTAGCCGGGATGTCATATTCATTGAAGATCAATTTATCGACCTCAAAGGAAAAAGCAACATATTGAACTTTCCAGTTCCTCAATCGACTATTCCCATTGAAGGTCCAAGCTCATCTACTCTTGATGTGTCAACGATGAATCCGAAGATGATGATGTTGCAGTTTAGCAACTACAGTATGATGAAAATGATCAACTTCCTCTATTTCCCAGAAGATCATCAAGAGCTAACAGACCACCTATCAGGTACATCGACGATCTGCAACCTACCTTGTTCACGAGTTGATGACTGTCGAGGAGGCACTCAGTCAGCCAGATTCTGATCTCTAGAAAGAATCTATGGATAAAGAGTATTCATCTCTTATCAAGAACCAGACATGGACGATTGTTGAATTACCTGCTAGCAGAAACATAGTTGATTGCAAATGGATCAAAGTCAAGTACAAAGCATATGGAAGCATCGACAGAAGAAATGTCCGACTTGTTGTCAGAGGATTTTCTCAAGTATAGAACGTTGATTACACTAAGACTTTCAGTCCAGTAGTCAAGCATTCTTCTATTCGACTTTTATTATCGTTTGCTGCTGCAACAGATTTGGAAATACATCAAATGGATGTATAGACAACATATCTCAATGGAGATATTGAAGAAGACATTTACATGATGCAACCCAAAGGTTACATTATCGAGAGTAAACACAATTATGTGTGTAAACTCCATAAGGCACTTTATGGCTTGAAGCAATCTGTTCGAGCATGGTTTCAAATGATCAATACTTTCCTTATTGATCATGACTACACACCTAGATCTTCAGATTCAAACGTTTACAGCAAGACAGTGCAACAATCTTGAATTCGACATGACCGATCTGGGCGAAGCTTCATCCTAAATAAGACTTCATATGGTGCTATTCCTTCAAGAGCTCCAATACTCCTCAAAGCTTTGATCTTCAATGAAAATTGCTTCTCAACATATGCTTTGAATAATAGGGAGTAGTCATACACCATAATACTTGAAGAAAGAAAATATGTGCATCTCATGTGATCATCCTTCTTTGAAAGATTGGACATATAAGAAACATAAAGAGAGTTTGCACTCTCACTTGGATCCAATTTGTAGATGCCTTCAAATATTGATCCATATGCAAGCATCTCACCATCCTTCTTGATCACACAATTGTCAAAATGTAAATTGACATCAAGGCCACTATCAAGAAGTTGGCCAACACTTAAGATGTTCTTTGTAAGCTTTGGGACAAAAAGAACATTATTGAGAAAGAGATCTTTGGAAGATGCAAGCTTCAAGGGAATAATCCCTACTCCTTCAATATTGCACTCATGCTGACTTGCAATGTATATGGTCTTCTTGACTCCATCATAAGGCATAATAGATGAAAAAGAGTTCTTGGAGCCACACATATGTGAAGATTCTCCACTGTCAAAATACCATGAGTCATCCTTGTTGAAGGTGGAAGAGGAGAAGCTTGATGCCATAAGAGAGCCTTCTCCATCACTTGCAATATAGTCTTCCTTCTCATTAGAGATGTTGGCTTGCTTGAGTTGATTCTTCTTCTTGAAGCAATTGGTGGCATAATGGCCTTTCTTGCCACAGTAAAAGCACTTGATCTTCTTCTTCTTCAAACTTGAAGTAGAAGCATGAGAGGTGTCCTCCTCCTCTCCATCTTAGTCATTGGCTTTGTCATTAGAGAGGTGATGGTGTTGCTTCTTACTCATCTCTTGCCAAAATAGAACTTTACCATCATCATGATTGAGTGATAGCTTGTCCATCCTCAAGAGTTTGTACTCTTGTCTTGATTCTTCAGAAATAAGCACACTTTGAAGGGCCTCCAAACTTGGTAGCTCCTCCTTAATGGCATAGGATTGGACAAGGTTGTCATATTCATATCTCAAGCCATTGAGAATGACTTGGACTAGCTCACTTTGATTGATTGAATCACCAATGCAAGAAAGCTCCCTATGAATATCCTTGACTCTCAAAACATAATTAGATGCACTCCCATCACTCTTTTGACTTTGGAAGATTTGATTTCTAAGAGTGAGAAGCCTAGAGGTGTTCTTAGCCTCATAGATAGACTTGAGACAATCCCAAGCTTCCTTGGATGTAGTACAAGTACCAATATCCCTCAATATCTCATTAGAGACATTCATCTTGATGTATGGAGAGCCATCCTAGCTCTCTTCTTGTACTTTTGTACTTCTTGAAGGACTTGAGGCTCCTCCTCAATCCCAAGTACAATGCCCATCACATCTTGGAGTATCGAGATGGACTCCATCCTCAACTTCCATATTGAATAATTGGAAGTAGACAATCTCTCACTTGGTTCCAACAAGTATGAACCCATCGAGGCCATGTAAAGTGGAGATAAACAAAAGTGATGAACAAAAAACGTTGCTTCTCTCTCACTATAGGATCCAATAATGGTGTGCTACCCTCTCCTATGCAAGAGCTTGCAACAAACTATGAGATGATTCTCACTAGCTATCTCAATCTCTCCAAAACTAGATCTACTTCACATCAATTGATGGAGTATGGGCAAAGTTAGGATCAAACACTCTTAGCACGTGTGAAATACACTAAGAAACCAAATCTGACTCAAATACAATGATATTGCATGAAACAAAATGGCTAAGATCTCAAAACAGTGCCTAGATCACATATAGATGAGATTGGTAAGCATTCAACTGTGATTTTGGATCAAACAAGCAATCTCTTGACCAAACCAAAAGTGTCCACACAAGCCTAGTGCCCTACCTAACCCTCTTGAAAAGCTTATAACTTTTGATTGCCTCAACCAAATGGAATGAAACTGATTGCATTAGATCTAGGAGGAGAGTTTGAAGCAACAGGAGGTTGAGTATCAACAAACGTGGTAGTGATCATGGATTTGCATCCAGTAGTCTGAAAAGGTCTTGCAGACCAGTCGTCATAGAGCAAGGTTGAGGCAGCAAAAGCGTTAGAAGCTGTAAAGCTGCAGTAGAGCAACCGGGGGCAAGGTAGATAGGGAAGTAGCCAAAAGCATAGTTTTTCAGCTATCAATCTCAAGGGCAAAACGATAGAATGTTGAGGGAGACATCTTGGTGGAAGAGAGCCGCTGGCTACTGACCAAGACACTAGCAACGGTAGCATAAATCAAGCAAACCCTTGAAAATCATTGCCTCATGATATACCCGGTTATTGCAATGGAACTGCAGCTGCTCCATAGGGGGATCGGCCAATTTTCACAGCACACATAAACTCACATAAGCTTTCGGGATATAATAGTGAGTCTGAGGTAGGCAACACAGAGGATGGTTCTCACTTCTCTTGCCCTGCTTGGAATGGGGATGACCAGCTTAACTGCTTGGCTTGCGTCTTCGTTTGAATGAATGCAGGAGCAGAGGAGACGAAAAAGGCAGTACCTTCCGGGAGCGTGCCGCTTCGATCGGATTCTGCAGCAAGCACCTACAACTGAGGCCAAAGTACTGGCTCTGATAGGGATAGTGGAGGCAAGCCACCAGTGTTGGAGATGGCAAAAAAGCGTCCTTGGGAGGAGAAGCCGGAGAGGAATCCATGAGCTGCTTCAGCCACAAAGAGTGGCAAATTGGTGAGGCATGGAGAGAATCAGCAACTGACACACAAGTAGGTGAGCCCAAAGGAGAGAAACGTAGCACATCAAGATTAAAAAAAGAAAAACAGGTGAAGAGAGAGAGTGGTGAGACGATGTGGGCTAAAAGCATGGTTTGGTGGTACAAAAAAAAAAACCCATTTTTCATTGTACCTTTTGGTAGTACATTTCACTTTTTGGGGATTTTATTACTCATAATTGTTTTGAGTCCACATTAAAAATGACATAACTTTTTAGTGGTAAGTCCAATTTCAGCGGAGTTTGGTGCGTCGAGAAGCGCTTGACAAGCACTTTCCAATGATATGTTATGTGACATACTTCCGAGCTACAATCAAAAACTTATGGCAAGTCAAAAGTATGGGGATTTTATTAATCATAATTTTTTGAGTCCACATTAAAAATGACATAACTTTTTAGTGGTAAGTCCAATTTCAGTTGAGTTTAGTGCGTTAGAAAGCACTTGACGAGCGCTTTCTAATGATATGTTAGATGACATACTTCCGACGTATGGTTAAAAGTTATTGCAAGTCAAATGTATTAGTTGAAAATAGTGTATAATGATACAAAAGTACATTTCTACCCAAAAAAAGGTAGTGCCTTTGAAAGTACATGTTGTACCACCAAACCATGCTTTTAGCCTATGGAAGATGGCGAAGACTACTCGAAAAAAGTAGCTGGGAGGTTCAAAACGTAGACAGTAGAGAGAACTATTGGATTATTCTACTATCGGGAGTAATTCATTCGAATAATTGATCCTTAATCTATGTCGATTCATTATCCAGTTCTACAATTTTATTTGTGTTTCTACACAGTTTGCAAAAACATTCAAGCTACAAACTTGCAGTACTGTCAAATGCAAGATATGACAACTGATATTTTTACTAAGGCACTAAGCTTCGATGCACATAGAAAGTTTAGTGCAGAACAAAGTCTGAAGGTCAAGGCATTCATGGATTTAGATTAAGGGGGAGTGTTGGATTATTCTACTACCGGAGTGATTCATCCAAATAATCGATCTTTAGCCTACATCCATTCATTATCCAGTTCTGCAATTTTATTTATGTTTCTAAATAGTCTATTGAAATACTCGTCAATCGCTCAACAAGTGGCTACGAAAGTCGATGAAGTCGAACATGTCAAAGGATGATAGTTTCTGTTCTGCCTAATATGAAGCTAAAGACTTGCCCTAACTGCTTGCAAGTAAATTTCCGAGAAGTCCTAATGACAGTGCATTACGGCTAATTTCTATTTGTGATCTACGACCTGATTAGTTGTCCTACCGGATATGCTTAAACTACTTTTGTATAAATAGTTGATCGTTAAAGACTTCTATAGTCTCTAGAAAGTGTTAGAGCTCTATTAGAGTATTGCTATTAGCACTTAATGCTTACTAGCGGAAGTGCATAAGACAAAGTTTTTCAGTTACTCAGAGATAGTTTAGAGTACGTAGTTTTCATCCGCTATTGTTTTATGCTCTCATCATATGATTTGTACATCCTACTTACTAAATCAATCTATCTTCTTATTGTGTTTAATATCATGTCACAATGTATGCTTCTCTGTAGTTATTTGTAACTGATAAATCTCTTATTGTTTCGTCTGATCTGTTTGAATACTTCAACGTTGCAATATTCTATACATCACTTCGCACTCTGAAATCGTTTGGCTACAAAATCACTTTAGCACTAATGATTTCAAAGTTAGTTGCTAAAAGATTAAACGTGACTTCCGTCATTATAGCTTTGTTCAATTATTGATAGGTGTAGTCATTCATTAGGAAAGAAGGCTCATTCCGTTGCGGTCAATAGTTCGTTCAATACACTTCGACTTATCGAAACGACTCTTCCTTCTTCCAACATGGTAGAAAAAAGGAGGAGATGAAAAGGGAGGGGACAAAGGGGAGGATGAAGACTGCGGAAATGATTTTTCACACGTGGGGACAAGAGCAGTCCCGTCCCCACAGTCGGGCAAAAGAGCAGATGAGGAGGAAATATGTGAGAAGTTAGAAGGAGAGGGAGAGTGCGGGATGGAGGTCGACTCAGCAGCCATCTCCACATCCTTTGTCAAATCACCATCACTGTTGGCGTAGAATAGAGGTTACCCACTGCCACCGCCAACGAAAGCCATCTTCCATATACATGTTTTTGACAAATAATGTCACTTCCATTCATGTACTTTGTTGGTTCTCCGAGCACAGATTTGTGGTCAATCTTGTATGAAATTTGCTCATACCACCCTCTCACCTTAAAGATCTTTTTTCAGTTTAGGCTTTCATGTGATATGTATTTTTCAAAGCTACCTTCACATCTATCTTTCACACTTCCGAATCTTTTTTTATTTTTTCTCACAAAAAAGATGCTTTTTTATTTTTAAATTTCATATGACATGTATTTTTTCAATGTGCATTTGAATATAAGAAAGTAATATGATTGGAGCTTGTATTCTAAACATAATATTGTCATGTAGGTTTCAAAGCTACATTTTAATATAGCATGATTGCACCCTTTCTAAACTTGATATTGTTGTATTTTTATAATAAATATGTAAAACTTGAACATTGTATTAAGTTGGATTTCAAAAAAATCACAGACGAGTGAAGATTTTGCTTTCTTTGAAAGACATATCCGTTGACATGCATTGTAGCTGTGCATAAGTTGTATTGGGAGCTCCAAGTTGGTTTTTTCAAAAGTTTTAAGCTAGCCTCATAAAAATAAAAATAAAAACCCATAACATCTTCATAAAGTTGGTAAAAGATTACAATAAAATCTTTTATTTTGAAGATTATGACTAAAACATTTAGTTTTTGTAAGTGAGAAATATGCGAATCTAAAACCAAGTTATTTTGAAAAATATCAATTTCAACAAGTGGGCTCATGGTATTTGTTGATTGTCTACAAGCATTGTGTTCCCGCATCTGCGGAGTGGGTAGTAATTGCATGGAGTAGGCTAGGCTTTGACAAAAGGTCTTGGTTTCATACTCAAGTGGGCCATTTTAAGTTGGAACAAAAGGCCTCATTGGTCCCATAAGCAAGTTGATCAATGAAAATGGACTTTGAGTAAGATATGTGAAAAAGTTGAAACATCTTTTGAAGTCCACTAGCACTTGGTTGTACCTTTGGCACATGACACTAATTGGTTCCATAAGCAAGTGGATCGCCGACTTTACTTAGTTGATGAATGTCATGATGTTTGTGGAGGCAAAAAACTTGTTGATCCCATTAAAGAATGAGGCAATTTTGAAAAGATTTCATTAGTTTCATAAGTATAAGCGGATGGAGCAATACTAATGGCGGACATGTAAGAAATGTAGAAAATTTCATTGATGTCCATCTTTTGGGGTGCTCATGCATTTGGGGGATGATCCAGAATAACAGGCCCAGCCTAGTGACCTAAGAGCCTGATCTCAACACCTATAAAGTGATCAAAAGTTTAAATTTATCTATACATCCTAGAACATAGAAAGAGATAAGCATAAGATGTTTAAAGTTATGTGTGGTGCTCCTTACCAAGATGTTCCTAACTAGCTCATCATCACTTTCTAAATGCCTTGAAGCCTTTATGGGCAGGCAACCAAGATGTTCCTAACTAGCTCATCATTTCTTTCTAAATGCCTGAAGCCTTTATGGGCAGGCAGAATCGCCTACTTTCCTTTTTCCTGCCCGGTTTTGTTGCACGGCATTATGCTGCATAATGCCACGACAAAATGAACCTCCCAAAAGTAAGAGGTTATTTACCTTTACTAAAGCCATAAGATTCTTAGTACATTCTTCTAGTTTTTCTTTGGGACTGCTAAGGCAAAGAAAAAGCCTCATATGGGTCCCATGACCAAAGGGGATGGAGGATCATCTACAATGTACTACACTTCTGAGGCATATTTTCAGCTCCTTCTGACACATGGATCTTAATCAAGCAAAGGAACCACGCTTCCATAATCATTCAATCGGTCTCTCTCTCTCTCTCTCTCTCTCTCTCTCTCTCTCTCTCTCTCTCTCTCTCAGATCTCTATCTATTTTTGTAAGTTTCACTGAATCTGTCTCTTGGTTTGGCTGGCTGCCATTTCATGCCTCGAATATCTCCCTTGACACTCCCATCCAGTGCCGGCCGTTTGTTGTCTTCCAAGTTCCCATCGCTCTATTGCGCATGCAAAAAGCAGAGGAGGGGCTCCGAATGGTAAAGAGAATAACGGCTATTGCAGGTGGGGGCTGATGAGAGCAAGTATCCTTCATAGCTGTAAAGCAGGGAAAGGTGTGCAAGGGGTGGGGCCGGTTTGGCTGATGCCCAGTACTTTTCTGTCGTGCCCTTTTTCTCTTGGCAAGATTTTGAGAATTAAATCGTCTTTCTTTCTGGTTTAATTCAAGAACAAAAAGAGTAATATCCACTTTCTCTAGCACAAGGGGGAACAATTTATTTTGTAGAAGACATAGCATATTGATATAGGAAGATCCATTGTCAAAGTAGGGAGGAATGGAGGCCAATGCTGTATGTACAATGAGTATAAAAAGATGTAATAGAGATATATATGATTGACCATTGGTAATGTGCAACTGAGTGAGTTGACCTAAAGATTTTGCATGATTATTGATATAATCAGGATCCTGTAAGTGGGTTATCTAATCCAGTGTCTAGGGAGGGAGGAATGCAAGTGTGGACCACTTGTAGAATGAGTATCAAGAGGTGTAGAATTAGAGATTTATATGATTGATCATTGATCATGGTCAAATAAGTGGTTCAAGTGAAAGGTTCTCTGAGGATGATCAATGATCTCATAAATCAAAGTAAGTTGAGTGAGATATTCTCCGTGAATTTTCAAGAACATATGACGATTTCGACGCTCCCTTGAGTTTGTGAATTGTGGGTTGGTGGTAGTTAAAATGAGCTTTATGGATTGTAAGGCTCATTTGAAAAGTTACGACACGTTAGATAGGGGTAAAATTAAACTTGATCATCATGCAAACCATGATAATTTGCCCACTCTTACCCGAAGAAATTGTGAGTTGGGATTCACAAAATTTTCAAGCATCACGGGTTCGTGCTACTAATCACAATAGAATAGAGTAGTTTCGTTAGATTGTTAAGAATTATCTGTCATAACTGAAGAATAAATATGTGTCTTTATCAACTCAAGGGTTAAGCTTATATCTCCCTTACTTTTGTATGAATTGTCTTGTTAAAAAGGTTTGGAAAATGGTTACAAATTCAATTCATTGACTTTTTTTGGGTGGAAAGAAGAACTTCATGGAAGTTGCACTGCTCTTGTTGAAATTGGCAAATTAGGTATTCCAAATATTCAAAATAAATTTTTCTAATTGCTCAATAAGGTTCTTTGTAGTCCAAAACATGATCTATCCCATCAATTTGCACTAAAGTATATTCTCATCCGACAGTTCCAAGTTTTCAAATATAACATTATTGATTTATCTAGTGAGTAAAAGGTTCTATTGATTTGCTACACTAATTTCTTGTAGAGAGGAACTCCCAATGTTTAAGAATGCTATACCATTGTGTGATTCACATTCTAGAGGAGTTCAATTGGAGTGGAAGTTACTCATGGATTAGAGAGCTAACCATAGACTTTTCTATGTTAGATTTCAAGCCTTAGGCCAAATAGAGTTGTGTCCATGAAATGTACACATATGAGTTGATTAATGAGAAGAAAACCTCTAATGTCATTAGCAACATGTGTGAGAGAGCGAGAATTAACCATAACACAGGCTCCCAGTCATGTTTATAGTGGGCCAATCGTATTTTTTGCATGAGAGAAATTGTGGCTATAACAAATAACAAGATAGATGAAGGCCATCCTTGTCAAACTCCAAGGCGATCATTAGTTTCAATTCTTCATGAAAAACCAAAAACACAAGGTCTTAAGTAATTGACAAGTTGTGCATAAAATTCCAACTTAAAACATACTCGGAATAGATAGTCTCAACGTACAAATTTGGCAAAATCCTTTTCCAAATTAGGCTTAAATGGTACACAAATTTGAGATTGTGATGAGAAGATAAACTATTGTTGTCTAGGTAATAAGCATATTATCCACAAAATATGTTCCTTTGACAAATTTTTCTTGCTTGTAATCAGCTTGTTGTTGCAAACAAGGGGTAATTTTATCAATTATCAATTATCAATTTTGCTATGATTTTGTAAGGAAATTTAATCCTGATCATACTTCAAACCAAATTAATGTTCCATGAATGTACCTGAGAATACGTTTGGCAGACTTGTCATTTTGAGCCTTTATTGATATATAGAGCATGAGATAATGAATTGAAGAGGTGTCTTGACTTCTTCAATTGTCTTCTTGCAACAACATAGTAATAACTCTGGTGAGAGTTAAATTTGAGTGTGTCGATATGATTATCACCCAGTTTTCGTATGTAAAAGACAAGCTTGAAAGCAATGTCATAATTGTGTCTTGATCATCAATGATCGATCCGACATCTACCATATGTTGCAAAATATTCATGTGATTAAACTGGTTAACGTGACTATGAAGTGAATCACCATTCGACATCTTAAGTGTGAAGAATTTTCTTTTGAGATGCAACT